>JAMPIV010012472.1:0-107060 GCA_024509875.1 Oreohelix idahoensis
GGGTTCGGTCGCGTTTCTTTTAACGTACCCCCCCCCCCCCCCCCCCCCCCCCCCCCCCCCCCCCCCCCCCCACCCCCCCCCCCCCCCCCCCCCCCCCCCCCCCCCCCCCCCCCACCCCCACCCCTCCCCGCCCCCCCCCCCCCCCACCCCCCCCCCCCCCCCCACCCAACCCCCCCCCCCGATCCCAATCATCCTACGGCCCGTGTTATATGCTCGACGTTCCCTGTCATCCTCCTAACTACCCAAACCCCCTCTGTAGTATATCAATAAACTCCCAAAATCTACTTAAGCCTGCCAGGCTTTATACATAAGAAGTGATAAACTTCCCTAAATAGCACTTGGTACCCACACAAATTTTTAGTTTGGTTTGGCGCTTATCCTAGTTTTGGCCATCTACAAACATCAAAAATGCCATAACATATCAAATAAAAGACATATACAAATATAATAATAATGTTTTTATAAAAATGTTTTATCTAACCGCATCAACTGCATAATATTACACAACTAGAAGGTAAAACCGGCGATACACTGTCAAGCTAGCAGATCGCCCCTGTTCCAGAACTGCAAAGGCATTGGGTCATACTGCTTTGAGTCTGCTCTTAACCCTCCTGCTAGAGGTTTTAATATCAAGTGGCAACTAAGCGTTAGCAAACGTTCGTTATATCCCCTTCTTTAGTTATGCGCATCTAAACCAATCAGTTTTGGGTACGCCTATTTACCTCTTTTCAAACACACATTTTCAAAATTTTATAACCCCTCCTCCTCCCAAGAATGGCAAAGTTGAGAGAGGATATCTCTGTAACTGTCTTTTCTGTCGATCATTTTTATTTCTTACGATAATTTTGTTAATATCTAATCGATTTTAATGAGGAAAGGCAAATATTGACCAGACGACTGTCTGTCATCTAGCTGTTATATTTGTATTTCTCTCCTTATCATAATTTTCATCTTTGCATTTTCCTGTTCATACGTTTCCTCTACGGTACGATAATATATCATAATATGTGATGTGATATTCAAATAAACAAGTATTATCATTTTAATTGTGAACTGTCCTTTCTTTCCCTTTATTATTCAGTTACAAGATTTCTTCGATGTTTCTTTTGCCCCCGTTTCTCTACCCTTCTCACGTTAGGTTACTTAGTTTGAGTATCACAATGCATACTCTAGCGTAGGATTTCCCTCCATGTTTATTCCCCCCCCCCCCTTTTTTTAATTAAATTTTTCTCTCTCTTTTGCTTGTTCTAAGAAATGAAACCCGCGTTTTGCCTAAAGCAAATCGCGGTTTTGTTAGATTTAAATTGTCACTACAGAGAGGAGACAAGGCGGTGGGGTTTCATTGCATGCAATAGCAAAGTTCAATGCTTTATTCAAACTTTAACTTTTAGGGAAAAAATATGCCCTAGCAACCGGTTTCCAAGGCCTAGTAGGTTGTTTTTTTCAAACTTCCAGACTCTCATTCGCGTTTAGTGTTACCTAAGCAAGTCCGTGACGTCAGCTGTCTCATGTCGTTCTATTACTAGATTCAAAAACAACGCTTTAGTCAAGGTTTTATTCTTCTCTCTCTTCTTCACGCCTCCGTTTTTCTATCACTCATGTTGAAACGAACTATGTATTGTTGTCTGCCAAACGGCGTTTATTGTTAGTGGTAATTTGTATTACGGAGTGACGACAAAGCTAGTAGTTTTTGGTATCGTTCACTTTGGTGTTAATCCTTTTTTAAAATCCAGCGCGTCTCGTGGCGTGGGCGATGACAGTGGGCAAACACACCCGGACGGTGTGGTAACTTTACTTTGCGTAGGGGTTAACTATTACTATATTTGGCGATTTGTATCACTGATATCACTACAGGTATATATATCAAAATGTGAAGAATTTAAACTCCTATATCACGCACTTAACTAAATTGTTCAGGGGTTTTAAACATGCTTTCATCATATACAGTAATGAGTTCAGAAATATTTTAAAATGTAAAAAAATTAAATTCAAATTGTACTTATCAACATGTGTCACTAATGCTGGTAAACTTCAACCCCTAAAACTACTTTTATGTTAAAGTACATCCATTTTCACATAATGTAGGAAAGTTGCAGTTGTTCCTGAGCACAAATAAAGTTTTTATAACAATTTGAAATGTTTTGGTATATTTAGACAAAGCGCACAAATATTTTAATCCTATATTTACAGACATGACTACCATTACTGATTTTGCATTAAATTCTTTATTTATAAAGATAACATAAAATTGTATATATCAAAATGTAGAGACGTAAAACTCCTTTTACATGCACCTAACTGAATGGTTCACTAGCTTTAAACAAGCATGCAACATATAAAGTAATGAATGAAAAAAAAAACTTTTTAATGTTAAAAAATGAACAACAATTTGTACTTACCACTATGTGTAATTAATTCTGGTAAACTTCAACCCCTAAAATTACTTTTATTTAAACTACATCCATTTTCACATAATATAGGAAAGTTGCAGTTGTTTCTGAGCACAACTAAAGTTTTTATAACAATCTGAAATTTGTTGGTATATTCAGACAAAGCGCAAAAATATTTTAGCCTATATTTAGACATGACTACCGTAACTGAATTTCCATTAAATAATTTATTTATAATGATAACATAAAATGTTATATATTAAAATGTGGAGAAAAGAAACCCTTTTGACATGCATTTAACTAAAATGCTGAATGATTTTAAACATGCATGGAGCTTATACAGTACAGAGTGCAGGAAAGATTACAAATATTTAAAATTTGAAAAAGAGTTGTACTTACCCACAAAAATAATCCAATTTAAAGCCAGAAACCCCTAAAACTACTTCCATTTGAAAGTACATTCACATAATGTACAAAAGTTTCAGCTGCTTCTTTTCATAAATACTGTTTTTAGTACAATTGAAAATTTGTTGGCAAATTTTGAAGTTTCACTCCAAATCTGAAAGAATACTCTATACAATGTAAATTTTCCCTTCATTCTTAAAATTAAAATACTTTGCCTCATGGTAGGGAATGCAGGCGACCTTCTGTCTTGACTGACTGTGTGTGGTGCACCATTTTGGGGACCTTCCAGTATTGCTAAAACAGACAGACTGCTGTGTCCATTTCAGATTTTGCTCTTTTCCTCAGACCTTCGGGTCCCGAGTGTTCCTCTATTAATGCCTTCGGGCAGATGAGGAAGGGGCATCCCTTGACACCTTCGGGTATAGGAGGCGCTGTCCATTTTGGCTGGAGTGACGTCTCGAATGTTTGGTGGTTTTATAGCGATTGAGAGTACACATGAGGGCAAGTTCGGGCACAATGGGCTAATCACCTGTTTGCCAGTAACTCTGATTACATGTCCTTCCCAGGAGCCTTGTGCTCTCTGGGTAACCTCTACACCTCGTTTTACGGGGTAGAAGAGGTTCCGATTATGAGATGAGCCTCATGGTATTTGGCAAAGCAGTCATTTGGGTGAAATTGTGGATGATCTGTGCACCCATCACAATAAAAAAATTGTTCTCACTCTAACTTGAGGGGCGCTACAAATAACGCACCTGCGCAGAAATTTTGATTTTTTAACAATGTGTCTGGTTCCATACAGACGGTTCAGTGGATTGTTGTGTTGATTTGCATGGGTTACTCTGTGTGGGATATTCTAGATAATATCAGAAGCAACAAGAAACCATTCAACTGGGACACTTCAAAGATCCAAAAGAAAATTTTCTCCCACCACTTTCTGGTTCTTCTGTTGAATGTTCCATACGTTGTTACACACTGGTCAACCTTATCACATCCATTCATTCGTTGGTTGTAGTCATCAATCATAGAGGGTTTGTGCTTTCTTTCGCCGAAACGATTTGTGATTTCTTTGGTTTCCAATGTTGCAGAACTTGACACTAGAATGCATGATTTTGTCGCCTTTTTATCTCTAAACATTACACAAAGAAATTTACTTTCTAGATCGAGAAACCATTTCATATGGAGATGCATCAGTTTTGTAGTTTTCAGCACCTTTGGATAATTGTTACGATTTATATTTACAGTTCCAGTAAAATACTGATTATTTTGTTAAGATATTGCAGCAATGCAAAATTTGGGTATTAACAATCTGCATAAATATGATGACCTTTTCCACAAATTTTAGCAGTGTATCAAAGACTTTGATGGCTTGTTGGCTCTTTACATCTAGCTCAGGACTGTATGATGTATTAGCACCGAAGTAAATCAACAAATTGACAACGTAACCAGTACTTCTGTCACAAAGTCCGAAGGTCTTGACATGATATTTACTAGACTTTGAGAGATTGAACATAAGTAATGTAAGTCCTTTTCAGGACTTAGGATCTATCAACGTTTTAACTACTTACCACTAGTACAGTCCAGTTGTTGCACTTAGGGTTCACTACATTTATTGTTTCCTGAACACTGAGAAGGTACGAGCAGCGATGGCTTAGCTGGCGAGACCTTTTTAGGGCAAGTCCTTTTCAGGGCATTATGCTAGCAGATGAATAATGCTAATCCTTTCCAGGACTTAGTATCTACCAAGGGTTTGGGATGTCAGGTATATGGTAAAGGAGCTGTCACGCCATTTTTAGGGCAGCTCGGCCACCTTTGGTCCAAACCTGGCATCCAGCTCTCACCTGCGGCTCCTCGTAGCTGTCAGCATGCGACAGCGGCCACCCCCCGGGCAACGACTTTGACAGGCCGGCTAAACTAGGTGAGGGTAGCCGACTGGTTATAAACCTTCGGTGAGTTAGGGTCTGCCTACCCATGCATGCGAAGACTGGATTCGATAGACTGCGCGGAAGAAACCACCTATTGGTTCAACGGGCATGACGGCGATTACCAGCAACGCGCTGTGGAGCGTAAGGAGCACGGCGAGGCACGTAGAAAGCCCTGGTCATCCACTACACCTGACTTCATCTCCAGTCGTCTTGACTTGTCTTGTCGCTGGATTCAGATGGACCCAGGCGAAAGAGTGAGGTCGACGAATTGCCTTTCCCCGTCTCAAACGGAGTTAAACAAGGGTGTGTACTTGCACCGACTCTGTTCAGTATCATGTTTTCTGCTATGCTGACTGATGCTTTCAGAGACGGGGACACAGGAATCGACATCAGATATCGTATTGATGGAAAATTGTTTAACCTTAGGAGGCTTCAAGCAAAAACCAAGGTCAAATCACACACCATCAGAGATCTTCTGTTTGCTGACGATAGTGCCGTTAGTGCTGGCTCAGAGGCTGATCTGCAGCACAGCGTGTATAAATTCTCCAAAGCCTGGACAGAAGAGTATCTTGATTGTCTGTTGATTTATTGCACACCGTCACACTTTGCTATTTTCGCGAGAGTACATATAAGGGGAAACAATACAATTATTTTCTAACTTTCAACCACAGTTGCACTACCTTAGCGATGCTCGAAAGTTAATTCACTCTCTCGAAAATAGAAAAAGTGCACAAATGACGGTGTGCAACGTGTTATAGACCGATCGACCGAAGTACCTTACGGCGGGAATTGTGGTATTGGATGTTCTTCATTCTGCCTACCATCAACACGGAGAAAACAGAAGTCATGTACCAACCAGCTCCTGGCACAGCTTATACTGAGCCAATCATCAACGTAAATGGTGAGAAACTGAATGTTGTGAACAGATTCACATACCTTGGTAGCACACTTTCCCAGAACATCGTCATTGATGATGAGGTAAACACCAGGATCTCCAAAGCCAGCAGCACATTTGGCAGACTATACACCAACGTTTGGCATCGAAGTGGCATTAGTCTACAGACAAAGCTGAAGGTGTACAGAGTTACAAGAACCTATTATTATGGAAGACTCAGTTTGCTAAACATCGACTTAGTACCTGTATTATTCCATCTACACTTCAGTTTCTTTTGAAAAAAAAAAGTTTTTGGGTTATTAGTTAAAAAGAGGGATATATCACATTGAAATAAACTTCTGCATGATGATCCAAACTATTTACTAAGATTTTGTGCAGGGTGATAGATTAAACTTTATGACCTCAGGTCCACATCATCACAACCACAGAGGAAGACTTGTACCTTTGTCAGAGAGGCAATGGGCTGTTAAGTGCTACCTGCTCACAGCTTAAGGAATTATATCATCATCATCATGACCTCTGGTCAGTTTTGGCCTAAAGTGGAGATGGAATAGGTTAGTAATAATGTATTTTCAGCTGTCTAATTCCGCTTTACTTTTCTTATAGGTCTCAACACATTCAGCCATGAAAGTGACGCTGTTCTTCGTTCTGGGAAGTCTGGTGACTGGAACTGATGGAACTTTCGGCAAGTGGGGTAGATTACAAGGTACTGAAGCTTGTTCAAAGTTCCCCTTGGTTATATTTGTGAAGTAATAGTAGTGCTGTAATAGTAGTGATGTAATAGTAGTGCTGTAATAGTAGTGCTGTAATAGTAGTGAAGTAATTGTAGTGCTGTAATAGTAGTGCTGTAATAGCAGTGATGTAATAGTAGTGCTGTAATAGTAGTGCAGTAATAGTAGTGCTGTAATAGTAGTGCTGTAATAGTAGTGAAGTAATAGTAGGGATGTAATAGTAGTGCTGTAATAGTAATGCTGTAATAGTAATGCTGTAATAGTAGTGAAGTAATAGTAGTGCTGTAATAGTTGTGCTGTAATAGTAGTGATGTAATAGTAGTGATGTAATAGTGTTACAGGTTGATTACGAAGCGTATTTCATCGTTTGATTATGGATGTTCATTGTTTATTATAAATAGTATATTAAAGGTCATTGATTCTTGTTTCGTCGGTTAGCAATGAAATTCAATCATAATCTTAGTTCCTTTCGACCTTCGTTAGACGTATTGTGGATTATTAACTTCTATATCTAAGAGTTCATCGTGCTGAATAATAAATAGTAATATAACATGATGAATCAACCTGCACAATAGTAACGTGGTTAAGTCCTTGATTTGAGTCCCACATTTATTGACGAGATCACATATGAAGACATCACGAGCATTGATAATAAGTATACAATTCATGTGAGCGTTAAATCAATACATCTTAGTATCAGTCCGTGTCCAATAAAGGAATTAATGTAGACAGAACAGCATAGCTATATGTACGCGCAGTTGGGGATTCCAACAGCCGACAGTGAGCGTGTGAGTCTTGCGATTATAAAGATTATAGACTGTTCAATAATCTTTCCCTAAATTCGGTTAAATACTAACATTATCATCTCCTCTATTTCACATAACTTTGGACTGACCCTGAGTCCCTACTTCGAAGTAAATATATATATATATATATATATATATATATATATATATATGCGGCAATACAATGCCCAATACTGGAAGGATATAGGACACGCCTTCACGGCTTGACGGTCAACGTAAAAAGGGCCTAGTATCTAAGTCACGGTGCGTGACCTACCAACGCTAACACGTCATAATTCGATCGTGTATATAGCGTTCAGCAGTCCGTGAATTCTTAACATCAATCATATTAAATGCTGTCACCCCAAAATTTGCAAACAGTCAACTATTGCAGACGACTTCAATAAACATACCGTAACAGTTCCCTGACCACCTGGGGAAAAAAAATCTATTAAATAGATTTTTTTGAACTATCTTACTCACACATCTCAAAAATTTAACAAAAACCCGAAATATGGCCTACGATGTTCTGTCTAGAACAGTGTCATGGTCATGTCGATAATATATATCAGTCATGTAATCTACTAACAGTCATGCTATACATGTAAATTACCCAAAGGATTGTCAACTGTCGTTAAATAATTAACTAATTAATTAACGTAAGTGTTAACTAAGTGAGAAAGTGTGGCGTCATGAAATTATTATAACTAATTAAAATTAAGCTAATTAATCGTAGTGTGAGTGTACGGAATCTAGTTATCGAAAATGAAAGAAGATGTCATAATAAAGAGATAAAATGAGAAGTAAAGACAAGTAAAGGGCAGAAAAAAATAAGGTTTAAAAGCAGTTAGTGTTGTTTTTTTTTTATAGATTAAATATGGGTGTAGAGTAATTACTAACTACTTAAATTAATCAACTAAATAACAATACAATTATCACATTCACAACTACATCCAAGAACATTATACAAGACCTGTGTGAGACTCACCCCCCCCCCCCCCCCCCCTTACACTTTTCTCATATTTCATTTTCTTATTTTTTTCTCACATTTAAATTTAATTTTATTTCTTTATCAATTCAATCAACAAGTAGAAACTAAGTAATCCTGGACATGAAGATCCAGACGTCGCCATTTTCCCAAAGAATTTACGGAAAGTTCCACTAGAAAACTGTCAAAATGTTCCTATCCAGAATGAATGCAAACGTTCATAACGTCCAATTAGTCATGTCATACAACGAAATTTGTCTGACCCGACCCCCGATATTCCCCTCGACTATCTTGCAACGAATTGCGGCACGAACGGACCCCAGCCAAGGTCCAAGCGCAAATACGAACAATATGATTCTGACTTTCATTAACTTCGCCCGACGAATGTCTCTACTAGCCGTTTATCTGAACAATAGTTGACGTTCTACCCATAGGTCGACCACTCATCGATCGGATTCTGTCTATTGACATAACCACTTTTGTTCCTTCACTTGAAGAGCATCAGCATTCATGAATCGACCTCCGAAGGATCTCCCGAGAGCACATCGGCCGCGACATTCTCCGCCCCCGACATGCACTCAATGGTGAATTCAAATGGTTGCAAAGAGGATTGAAAACCTCGTTAGTTTATGGCTTTTGTGGTTAGAGTGACGTAACGATGCCACCGCCTTCTGATCCGTCTGGACCACGAAGGGTGCACCAAGTAGAAAACTCTCCAGCCCATTGATTGCCCAGACGACAGCCAACAATTCCCCATCCACAGTGGAGTATTTCGCCTCAGGCGTCCCGAGCCTGCGAGAGATATAAAGAGTCGGACGTAGTATATCATCGCGACACCGGAGCAGACAAGCACCAATCCCGTAATTACGTGCATTTGTACGGAGGATAAACGTTTTAGAAGCATCAGGTAGTCTCAAAATAGGTGGGTGTGAAAAAATAGTCAATATCCCCCGGAATGCTTTGCCACATTCGTCAGTCCATGTCACCCCCAACGGCATGTCTCCTTCCAACAATGATGACAACACAGCCGTGACGGATGACAAGCCAGGTACAAATCTGCTGCAGCATTGGAACAACCCCAATAAGCTTCTAACTTGCTTCCTCGCCCGAGGAACTGACAAGTGTAAGACTTCGGACACCGCACTAGGAACCTCCCGAACTTGCCCCGCTCCAACAATATGTCCTAGGAAGGGCATCTCTCGAAAAGCCATTTGCACCACTGTAGTTCCAGCGGTCAAGTGACCATTCCCCAATATTTCCAAAACACATCTAAGCCCCGAAAAACGTTCCTCAATCGACGAACCAAATAAGCATATGTCGTCAATGAATGCAATGATGTCTGGTCTACCCGATAAAACCCCTCGCACTATGCGAACAAAGGCAGCCGGAGCGCCCACAAGCCCAAAAGGCATCACACCCCACTGGCAAAGACCCCATGGAGTGGAAAATGCTGTGCAATATCCAGCCCCTTCGGCCAGCGGCATCTGTCAACAACCTCCAGCCAAGTCTATCCCAGCGAACACTGCCGCGTTGGACAGACGAGGAAGCAAGTCGTCGAGAAGTGGATGTGGTTCGCTTTTAACCACAGTCCGTGCACCCAGTTTCCCACAGCCAACGCACAACCCAATGCCGCTGTCCCTACCCCGAACAATGACCATCGGAGACGAAAACGGAGAGGCACTAGGCTCAACAACACCCAGAGACAACATCTGCTCAAGCCCATGAGCAGCTCCACCAAGAAAACATAGTGGCACAGAACAGAGATGCGCACGAATTGGTGTACCATCATTAAGAATGATGTCGTGACCAATCATTGATGTTCGACCAGGTATGTCGGTCAACACATCTGGAAAAGACTGCAATAGATCAGCAATCCGGCGACGCTGTCGCGGTGCAACCAAAGAAGAGATGGCCACGTCCCGCCAAGACACAGCAGGCTGCACTATAGGTACAGGTAACGACATCTGTACCTCAGGAAAAGAAGATTCTTCTTCCTGAATTACTGAAAGATTAGAATAGTGACAAGTAGGTACCACTGTGTCATCTAGTTCGTGAAAAATAGCTTGTAGGTGTTCTGGACGAGTATGAAATTGTTTAAGCATATTTATATGATATATTTTTCTATGTCCCTTAATATCTAGGACATAGTCGACATTAGAAATCTTATCAATAACATGGTAAGGACCATTCCATGAGACAAGTAGTTTATTGTCATTATGTGGAAGTAAAACATAAGACTGATCTCCTGGAAATAATTGACGTAATCGTCTATTCCTATTTTGCAACGTTCGAGCTTTCGCTTTTGCAGCCTCAGATGAAGCTGTTGCCAACTGGCAAGATTCAATAATGTTATTGCTAAGATTAATTACATAGTCATATGATGACTGGATGTCCTGAGTCATCTCGGCGTCAATCAATAAATATTTTATTAGTCCAATAGGACCTCTTGGTGGAGCACCGAAAACTAATTGGAACGGAGAGAAGCCAGTTTGTTCATTTGGCACCTCTCGATAGGCGAACAAAACAGCTGGGAGTGCTCTGTCCCAGTCCTGAGTGTGTTTAACCGTATCCTTATGTAATAGTTGTTCAAGTGTACGGTTAAGTCTTTCTACCGCACCATTACTCATAGGATGATAAATGCTACTGAGATTCCTATCTATGTTCCAGGTCTTCATTACCTCCGTCATAGTATCAGATATGAATTTAGATCCATGGTCTGATAACAACTTCCTAGGGAAACCTACTTTAGAGAAGATAAGATGTAGTGCATCAGCTACATCTGCTGTAGTGGTGGTCTTCAATGGGATTGCTTCTGGCCATCGTGTGCATAAATCAATGCAAGTGAGAACAAATCTATGTCCTCTGGCCGAAAGTAAGAGTGGACCAATGATATCAATGGCCATTTTGTCAAAAGGTCTTACCGATATATCACAAGCCTTAATAGAAGCCATGTGAAAAGCTCCGCGTGCTTTAACTTCCTGGCATACAGTACACGAGCGTACATACTGTGAAATATCTCGTGACACTCCTGGCCAAAAGAATGAAGATAATACTCGCGAACGTGTCCGAGTATATCCCATGTGATCTGCGCACTTGGAATCTTGTGCGTGTTGAAGAATGTAACGTCTAAATGCAAAAGGTAACATGACTTGTTGTTTTAAGTGAGACTTATCCATAAAACCCCTGATTAATATATCATTTTAAATCATAAACCAATGATTGTTCTTATTGTTCGAGGTAATAATATCAAAATTGTTGACCAGAGCAAAAAAATTTTTTAACGATTTGTCTTCTTTCTGTTTACTTGCAAAAGAAGCTCTGTCAATAGGAGAATGAACATCCATGTCCTCCTGTTTGTATGGTTCCACCTTTTTAGTGTCGACATTCTCTACTAGTTTCGTCTGAGCTCTAGTTGTCACTGCATTTCCAATGTATAGATTGTTTTTCTCCCATTCAATAATTTCATCTGGGGTACAATCTCTTCTGCCATGAATGCGACCAACCATCAAATCTGCAATAGGATTTTTCAACATGCATACCTTAACATTTCCTGAAAAGAAGGGTGTATTAACACGTATTATAGCCGTGGGGTAGCATTCTATTGTACCACCGAAGGTCATGAACCTGACATATTCCCCTGTCGCACAACTTGGATGGATCAGTGACTGTCGAACTCCAATAGTTGTGGATCCAGAATCTCTCAAAACAGAGACGATAGACCCATTTACTATCCCTCTGTTAAATATCAGAGAGCCTATTTTATCATTAGCCGCAAGACCAACTTCTGGGAGGATGTGTTCGCAATTCAATACAGTCTCCTTTGCCTTCTGAAATACAAGATTACATTCTGGACAACTATTTGCCACGTTATAATTAATAGCATAACATGTAGAAGAAGATTGTATTACTTTATCGTTATGTGAAACCCCTGTGATTGTACTATTAGTAACTGCCGCCCCCGTATTGTGATTATAATGAGACGATCTACGATAATGAGACTGCTGACGAGATCAATTATTGGAATTATTTCGTTCTCCCCTGTAGTTACTGTTATCTCGGGCCTTGATTAAAGTTATTCCAACTATCACTAGTATTAGAGTTGTATGATCAATTATAATTTTCATTGTGTTGACCCTTGTTCTATCTAAATTGAGGTGACTGATTCCTATTCTGTGGTCTTCCTCTGTTAAAATCACTGTTATTGTTATAATTATTTAGCCCCTTATGAACATCAGTTGGAAAGAATTCAAGACTAATCGACAAATAAGAGAAGACTCTAGGCAGAAATATGTCTCCGACTATATAAGGAAAAGACGATGGTCATATATCGGTCATGTCCTAAGAATGCAAAACAACAGAATACCACTACAGGCGCTCACTTGGGTTCCTGAGGGTAAGAGGAAAGAAGGAAGACCAAAAGAAACACTCAGAAGAACAATAATAAGAGAAGGAAGAACGTTGGGCCTAAATAATGTGCAAGAGCTAAGGGGAGTGGCGTCACAACGAACAACCTGGAGAGAACTGGTTTCTGCCTTATGCGCCGTGTTTGGTGCTTAAAGAATTTATTATTATTATTATGAAAATTAACATTATAACTTCCTTTGAAGCGACTTCTATCTACGCTGTGTGTTCTTGGTTTGTCATGACCGTGGTATGACATATTAGAGACCACAGGTAGAGGTTCTCTTATTAGAGAGTTAGAAATGCTCGCATTAGGATGGGCGGTACAATAATTTGTTGCCATTTTTTCCAACTCATCTATCGTAGATGGCTTTTGTTCTTGCAAAACGGCAAAGAACGGTGGGCTGACAGAGGATAACACTTTGTCCCTCAGTAACAAATCAACTAGTTTGTCATATGATTTGTTAACACCTGCCAATTCAACCCATCTGTTAAATGTATTGCGTATGTTCGCAATAAAACCCGTAAAGTCTTTATTTGAATCTGGTAGAATACTTTTAAAACGTAATCTGCATCCCTCTTTGTCCAAATGGAAACGACCTGATAAGGTTAGTATTTAACCGAATTTAGGGAAGGATTATTGAACAGTCCATAATCTTTATATTCGCCAAACTCATACGCTCACTGTCGGCTGTTGGAATCCCCAACTGTGCGTACATATAGCTATGCTGTTCTGTCTACATTAATTCCTTTATTGGACACGGACTGATACTAAGATGTATTGATTTAACGCTCACATGAATTGTACACGTATTATTATCAATGCTCGTGATGTCTTCATATGTGATCTCGTCAATAAATGTGGGACTCAAATCAAGGACTTACCACGTTACAATTGCGCAGGTTGATTCATCATGTTATATTACTATTTATTATTCAGCACGATGAACTCTTAGATATAGAAGTTAATAATCCACAATACGTCTAACGAAGGTCGAAAGGAACTAAGATTATGATTGAATTTCATTGCTAACCGACGAAACAAGAATCAATGACCTTTAATATAGTATTTATAATAAACAATGAACATCCATAATCAAACGATGACATACGCCTCGTAATCAAACTGTAACAACTGGTGGCCAGTGTGGGGATTCCAACAGCCGACAGTGAGCGTATGAGTCTGGCGATTATAAAGATTATGGACTGTTCAATAATCCTTCCCTAAATTCGGTTAAATACTAACCTTATCATCTCCTCTATTTCACATTACTTTGGACTGACCCTGAGTCCATACTTCGAAGCTATAATAATCTTCATAAGGCCTAAACAGTACTCCATTACTCAATAAAGCCTGCTCACACGGCAGCTATAATAATCTTCATAAGGCCTTAACAGTACTCCATTACACAATAAAGCCTGCTCACACGGCAGCTATAATAATCTTCATATGGCCTAAACAGTACTCCATTACTCAATAAAGCCTGCTCACACGGCAGCTATAATAATCTTCATATAGCCTAAAAAGTACTCCGTTACTCAATAAAGCCTGCATCACACGGCAGCTATAATAACCTTCATATGACCTAAACAGTACTCCATTTCAATTTGTTATACATGTCTTTCTTTTCTTGGATTTCTTGAGTAAGATTTCTAACTACGCGCTGCTTATCTTTTATCTGGACTTCCAAGTCCTTGACTTTACTGCATTCAGAGTCTAACGCTGTTTTCACACTAGAAAGCTCCAAGATTGATTTATGCAAATCACTTGTGAGTTTAGACACTGTTTCTTGTAGTTTATTCTTTTCAGCAATATCCTGCAAAAAATTCGCCCTTTCCTGCAGAGCACTCTGTTTGATTACTTTTATTCGCTTCTTCTCTTCCAACTCCTCTTTGTTATCATCCTGCATGTCGTTGCAGATTATATTGTGTAAAATCTTATGCATAAAATTGTGTCTAGCCTTAGTATAATCGTACACCATCGGACGTTGGCATTCTAACAACTTTGCCAAATCTCTAGCCATGATCATTTCAGGATTTGAATGAGGGTTATCGTCAGTAAAATACTTTATGGCTGCTACTGCATTAAACAAAAAACCATCCAGCACGTATCCATCAAGTGCTGGGCCTTGTAATCCCTCACCATATTCAGCTTCATCAGCTAAATGTTCCAGTATAGGCCTCATATCCTCTGGATCATCATCAAAATCCATGGTGATTCAATCACTGAGTGTACTAAATTTATAGACCACTTATAATTCTAATAAGATTATGTTACATAGCCATCAATCAATTATGCACTAAATCTCATAACAATACGCTATCAACATGAAATACTCAATAGCATAAATAATAATAACTGGAAGGCTTGACAACATCCTACAGAAACCAGACGTTTTCATAACCACGGGTTAGGTAATTGTCTAGTTAACCTATTCGTTTTTCTTATAATCTTACCGTTGATTAAAGTGGAGATTTTCATTTGTATTTTTCAACAGTAGCAGCTATGCGATAAAGGTCAGTGTGCCTGTTTTTCATTAGCTGTGAGAGAAATGTTTGAGAAATTGAAAGTGGAGACCAATGAACGAAAAAAATATACATAGAGATGCTACATGATGTATGTTTTGGTAAACTCGAAGAGAAGAATACTATAATTCCGGAGAAGAGTCATGAGCTTGTAGATGGTCATGATAGTGACACTGAGGAACTTCAGATGGACTTGGAGCAGTTGAGGGCTAATGAAGAAAAGGATGATAGGGAGAGATTAGAAGAGTTGACGGTGCAGAAAAAGAAAATGATTAAGATTGAGAAGTTACTGACAGAAGAGAGATGCAAAGTTATGACATGTGATAACTTAAATAAAGAACTAAACCAAGAGATCTCTCTTAATATTGCTGAAATTACTGAACTAAGAAGAAGAGTGGATGGTTTCGTGGATGTTGTTTTAGGCATCAAAGGATTGTCTACTGTCAATGTTGACATTAGTAGACAAAAGGGTGTTTATCAAAAAGTAAAATAAGCAAAGAGCCTGCCCTATACACTTTTTGCGAATACAAAAGTCGAACATGGTGGTCGTAAATCCCTACGTGGCAAGTACAATTTCCCACGTACTACTAATGCTAATAATACTGACTCTTCGCGTCAGACCAGCAAAGATATTTCATGTGTAACATCCAGTTCTGGTAATAAAGATAACAAACATCATGTTGGTAACCATAAGGATTCGATCAGTTCCACTGCTTGTTATACCCAACATAGGCAGTGTGATACAGCGAATAAGTATATTACCACAGAAAAGAATAAAAACAGTTTTGGTAAGAGAAATAACCATAATGTTAGACAGTATCAAGGAAGCCCATTAAATGGTAATTTTTCCTCTCTAAGAAACCAGAGACAGTGTAACAGATCTCAAAATTTTGATTCTGAAGAGTTGAGAAATTATGGTAGGAATAATTACATTAAAGATTACGAATCTGATAATAATTATTCTAGGAATCAACAAGATTCATTTACCAGATATTTCTATCCTAAGAGAGATGTTAAGCATAACAATGCTAACTGCAGTTCTAGGCAGAACAAATGGAATAATAAGGAAAATAGTAATAGAGATAATAACTCTCTAAATATTACTACACATTTTGCGCAACAAAAGCCCAAAGTCATTGGTAGTAAACAAAGTAACAATAACTATTGATGTCTCAAGTAATACTGCTGTTATGTTTTTGAATTACGAGAGAGTATCTCGTTGTTGTGAGTCCATAATTTTATTTAAGCCTACAGTGTGATGACCGTCATTTTCGGTCAGGTTGACCCTATCCTTCTATGCTGTATACTATGTGAAGAAGGAAGAGTTGTTGACATCATATAGAAACCAGTACACACTTACTTTGAACATTCCAGGCACAGTGACAGTAGCGACATATTTATAAATAGCCCCGGGTGGGCGTGGCCTATATAATCAGAACCTAATTTACATTATCAGTAATGTGTAAGAACAATGTGTTTTTATCATCAACTATAGCAGATGACTTCAATAAACATACCGTAACAAGTAGTAGTGAAGTAATAGTAGTGCTGTAATAGTAGTGCTGTAATAGTATTGAAGTAATAGTAGTGCTGTAATAGTAGTGATGTCATAGTAGTGCGGTAATAGTAGTGCTGTAATCGTAGTGAAGTAATAGTAGTGCTGTAATAGTAGTGTTGTAATAGTAGTGCTGTAATAGTAGTGAAGAAAAAGTAGTGCTGTAATAGTAGGGATGTAATAGTAGTGCTGTTATAGTAGTGCTGTAATAGTAGTGAAGTAATAATAGTGTTGTAATAGTAGTGCTGTAATAGTAGTGCTGTAATAGTAGTGAAGTAATAGTTGTGCTGTAATAGTAGTGCTGTAATAGTAGTGCTGTAATAGTAGTGCTGTAATAGTAGTGATGTAATAGTAGTGAGGTAATAGTAGTGCTGTAATAGTAGTGATGTAATAGTAGTGCTTATTTGTAGTGATGTAATAGTAGTGGATTAATATTAGTGCTGTGATAGTAGTGAAGTAATAGTACTGAAGTAATAGTAGTGCTGTAATAGTAGTGCTGTAATAGCAGTGATGTAATAGTAGTGATGTAATAGTAGTAAAGTAATAGTAGTGAAGTAATAGTAGTGATGTGATAGTAGTGCTGTTATAGTAGTGCTGTAATAGTTGTAGTGAAGTAATAGTAGTGCTGTAATAGTAGTGCTGTAATAGTAGTGCTATAAAAGTAGTGAAGTAATAGTAGTGATGTAATAGTAGTGCTGTAATAGTGGTACTGTAATAGTAGTACTGTAATAGTAGTGCTGTAATAGTAGTGATGTAATAGTAGTGATGTAATAGTAGGGATGTAATAGTAGTGCTGTAATAGTAGTGAAGTAATAGTAGTACTGTAATAGTAGTACTGTAATAGTAGTACTGTAATAGTAGTGCTGTAATAGTAGTGCTGTAATAGTAGTGAAGTAATAGTAGTGATGTAATAGTAGTGCTGTAATAGTAGTACTGTAATAGTAGTGCTGTAATAGTAGTGCTGTAATAGTAGTGATGTAATAGTAGTGCTGTAATAGTAGTGTTGTCCATTGCATTTCCCGGGTGTATCTGAAGAAACAAAGACAGAATAGGACTAATACATCTTCTAAACACTTTGAAAATAAAGTTGGTTCGTTCGTTCGTTCTTCAAGCATGTCATAGAAGGCGACTAATACATCTTCTAAACACTTTGAAAATAAAGTTGGTTCGTTTGTTCGTTCTTCAGGCATGTCATAGAAGGCGACTAATACATCTTCTAAACACTTTGAAAATAAAGTTTGTTCGTTCGTTCGTTCTTCAGGCGTGTCATAGAAGGCGACTAATACATCTTCTAAACACTTTGAAAATAAAGTTGGTTCGTTCGTTCGTTCTTCAAGCGTGTCATAGAAGGCGACTAATACATCTTCTAAACACTTTGAAAATAAAGTTTGTTCGTTCCTTCGTTCTTCAGGCGTGTCATAGAAGGCGACTAATACATCTTCTAAACACTTTGAAAATAAAGTTGGTTCGTTCGTTCGTTCTTCAAGCGTGTCATAGAAGGCGACTAATACATCTTCTAAACACTTTGAAAATAAAGTTTGTTCATTCGTTAGTTCTTCATGCATGTCATAGAAGGCAACAAATGGGGCATGTGGTTGGTAAACTTATCATATAAAACAAATTGTCATAGAAACCACTGCTCCGAAAGTGTGTGAATGCTTCATGAAGTCTTCTAGCTTCTGTTATGGCTGTATGTGTCGATGACGATGACGATGATGATGATGATGATGATGATGATGATGATTATTGATAATGATGATGATGATGATGATGATGATGATGATGATGATGATGATGATGATGATGATGATGATTGATGATGATTGATAATGATGATGATGATGATGATGATGATGATGATGATGATGATGATGATGATGATGATGATGATGATGATGATGATGATGATGATGATGATGATGATGATGATGATGATGATGATGATGATGATGATGATGATGATGAGGAGGAGGAGGAGGAGGAGGAGGAGGAGGAGGAGGATGATAGGGATGTTGATGAGAATGTCCAACTCTTACGTCAAGTTTAAGCAAAAAAACAAAAATATGTCAGTAGTAACTGTCACGTGATTTACTCCCTTGGTTCTGCAGCGATGGTCCAACAGTGGCCAGAGTATCTACTGAGAGTCGTCAAAGGTATCATCTACCTGTACCTCAAGATTACTGTTGGCAGAGATGTCAATTGAAGAATTGTGCTTCAATTCTAGGGAGCCTCGTAAGAATTTAAGAAATCAAATACTACAGCTGATAGGATCCAGGCCGTGTAAACTTTCTATCTTCCCTGACCTTTATGAGGAGTAAGAGCTTTGCTCGTTTTGATGAGCCCCCAACTGATTTAATTCAGTAAACTATTACTTCAATAGCTATGTTATATGTATTTAAAATGACTGAGACATTGTTAAAGGTGGATTTGTTGCAGGGTGGAAAGTGGCTTCATCTTATATTCTGCCTGTATCTTTCCCTTGTAATAATAAATTATTCCTTATTGAGCTATCGTGCTAATGGTGGTAAATTGCGAATGTTGGGCAATTGCCTTCAATTGAATATGGATGGACTTGACAACACATCTTGTATAAGAGACCATAAACATCTACATGGTTTATTACGAAAGACATCACATCAGTTATCATGGCATCAATTAGTACATCAAGTTTGTGCAGTCCATTACAGTCTCCTATATTAATTGCTCTGTTGTCAAAAGGTCTGACTGTTTACACGTGATGCCATATGTCGGTCATCCGGTAACGAACAGCCATAGGTTTGGCGAAGATAACAATTATGATAAATCATAAATTAATACTCCCTGTTGTTCCTAATTCACTGAAACTTATACATCAATAGGAATGTTCCATTACTGCATTCATAAACAAGATAGCTGACACCATAGATTATCTTCAAGGAAGACTTCTGCACAATTCAATCTATATTGGGAGTAATGAAGAATACGTCCGACTTGGATAAAGTTCGGAGTCTGAAGGGTGAATATAGATCGTTGTCATGCGGTAACATAACACCGCACCGCGTCATGTCTAATCCTAGACAACTATACAACTTCGCGTTCAATAAAATATCGTGAAGCGCGAAACATCTTATATTTATAGCATACCAATATGTTAACGCATAACTTTAACATGCTCACAATTGTAGTGGCCAACATCATTAAACAAGTCGTAACATTCCCCTGACCGTCCGGGGTAAAAGAAATCTATTATATAGATTTGTTTTATGCCAACAACGCGATTAATTATATCAAAGACTAAAAGTTTACAACATACGGTCCACGATGTTTTGAATAAAACAGTGACGAAGGTCGTCGTCAATGTACTAAAATGGTGACATAATAACTAAGTTAACTAAAGAAACGTCAACAGTCAGAAAGGATAGTGAATTATTACCTAATTAACTAACTGTGTGTTTCTAACATAAAATGTAATTATACTAAAATAAACTACTAAAGTATTGTTATGAAGATGAAACAAGATAAATAAAAAGTAAAGAGCATATGAGAAAATAAAAATGAAAGAGAAGAAACCAAAGGAAGTATTAAAGAGCAATATAAGCATTATGTATCAATCAACATGATTTTTAAAAATATATATCTAAGTGGGAGCTGAGTAAATTAGGTTACATATGAATAAAGGAAAAACATACATATAAATGTGAATCATAAATATTAAGTTAAGTGAATAATGAAGCTAATTATAATATGTAATAAGACTATATCTTAATTAAAAACCCATTATAGTAAATGAGTTACTTATTATTTACCACTTTTTAATTCAACGTATATACTAGTATAATAGTCTTGAGAACACGAAGTGTCGATCATGAGAAATAGATTGTTATTTTCCCTAACTATTTCCAATGATTCTAATGTGAAATAAGCATCAAATGTCTAGCACAAGCGATCAAAGATGATATGGAGCGTGTAACTCGTAAACATCTACACACAGTGCAATCGTGTCGTGCTGGTAGATCGTACTGGAACAAAATGGTAAATCGCTATGGACTACCAAAGTCCATCATAGTAAACACTGAGAACCAACAAAGGGCTTGCAATCAACCAGTAGATCCCGACGTGTAATGTAAATATTGTTGCACCAATAGTCAATTAAGTACCAATGGATATATGGTATGAAAATGTACTTGATCGCTTCAAATGTCAATGACAAAGTGTTTGATAATATTTGAAATCTTGGTATATATTCATTGAAGAAAGTATCCCGTACCTTTGGGGAATTTATTCATGATCATGGTAACTTGTACCGATAAATAAACGTGTCTGTCTCATACGAAAGGAGGTAATATCAATCCGTCGTTGTTAGTTAAGGTTACAAAAACTCCATGTGGAAGGATTTTCTGCTCATATTGTGAATACCAAATCGACAAGCAACAAGATGTAGATTAGCATTAATATTCATCCATCTATGTTCATTGAAAACATATGTTAAGTCAAAATTATCTTGTATCGAATGATAGTAGGAATCGTCCAAATGTCCACAATCATGTACATGTAAGAGGGTATTGTCACATACTGACGTATTATTAAGAGATGAGTGAGTTAATTGGCAAGTGTGCTCAATTCGTACTTGTTT
The DNA here is from genome assembly GCA_024509875.1 of Oreohelix idahoensis. Taxonomy (NCBI): domain Eukaryota; kingdom Metazoa; phylum Mollusca; class Gastropoda; order Stylommatophora; family Oreohelicidae; genus Oreohelix; species Oreohelix idahoensis. The sequence continues at coordinate 21,211 of JAMPIV010012472.1, forward strand.
CTTGACATGAGATTGACTCATAACCATGACTTTAGTCCGACTTTGTCATACAAACAGATGCATAGCCTGACGACTATCTTGAATTCTGTCGAAAAGTGAACGTAAAATTAAGTTGTTGAAAGTGAATATTCATAGCGTAAGCACAGTTTGAACCGTGAAAATGAATTGAAGTCTGTAAATGTCCAAACGTGCGTAGACGACAGATTGTCCATCATAGTTATAAGTCAAAAGTTCATATAATACTGTGTATGAATGGAAATATTGATCGAGATGAATAGCAGTCGAACGTAGTTAACGTAAGAAATGTTCATACAGTCATCGACTGGGGAAAAGAACATAATGGTCGTGTATTATCAATTATCGTCTGATGATGACGAAGAATGGCGAGACAAAGAGTCCGCAATGACGTTCTCAGATACTTGCATCGTTCAAACGTAACCTGGATTAGTTAGATTTGGTAATGTACTTGAGTGTTCACCATCAGTAGAATGTTTTAATGTCACTTGAGGTAAGAATTTTGATATCATCACAAGACGTGTGATGTCCCAGGAGACCTTGACATACGAAATCGTAAATTCGTGAAGTACAGCTCACTGGAAAGATAATCTGTCCCCTGGTGTCGATAATGAGTGAAGAAACAAAGAGTTAATCGTCATATTCTTGATCTTGAAATAGTTTCAAACGTAAAATTGGTTATGAAGTACACCAATATCGAAGCCGAAATTGCCTGAATATGACGAATAATTTAAATTTTACTCATAACGGTTTGCCTCAAAATGGGAGGTTTAAGAAAAAAATTTCCCGAACAATTTTGTGAACGCGGTATTGTCTTTTTCAGTCCACGTAAATTCACAAGCATGTCTTTCCACTACATGGTAGATGATATACAAGCTCATGCTGCGTTGGCTGAGCAAAAGCAGAACAATCATAGGAGTTACAGTCTATCCTAGGCATGGTAAAAACAACGTAAAGACAAAATGACAAATTGTCATAGTAGATAAGATGATATCTATTAGTATTAAAAGTTACTAAAGTCACACCATACCTGTTATCGGTAGGTGACATTAGATGAACAGACTTAACGTCTGCAGTATAATGAAAGAACTTGTCTAGTGTCCACCATGTGGGTCCTAGTGGCAGATAGTTTACCAAAATAGTGCGAGAATATGCACTTTTCCTAATATAATTAGTTATATCATCACTAAAATGTGAGTAAGAATGAAGTGAATGTATTGTATTGGAAAAATCAATTTTTTTTTATTTCCATGGATGTAGTATCATTATTCAATATTGTATCATACTGATGGAACTGAGCATGATACCTATCAATATGCCTGACAGTATGTATAAAACGTGTCGCATATGACAGCTTATTAGTCAAAGTTAGAACTTTGTTGACCGACTTATTGGTTTTAATTTTAATCTCTGAGTTACCACCAACTCTGAAGCTGTTAATGTTATTAATATAAACATTGTTACTTTCGACAATATCAACTGTTTCCATAAGATTAGGTTCAATATGATCCTGTCTACAAGATTTCATAGCTATCAAAGTAGGTAGAGGTAAGGAAATATGTATGTCAGTGAAACAAGTTGATCCTTTAAAAGGGCAGTAATTCGGAATATGTTTTTGGGCAAAGTAGATTATGAGTTACAATACTTGTATACCTGATTAAGCTGAGGTTTGTTTAACGTTATAATAGAAACATATCTTTTTATTTTGAGTGACAGAGTACAGGAAAGCGTGCGAACGCTTTTATCTCAAATGCTGAGATGTATTTATTCTGTACTGTTTTTGAGCTGTGTTCAAAAACAGCGGAGTCTCGTTTTGGGTTTTTTGGCGGGACTAGAGTGTGTGATCCCGGAGAGGAGAAGAGGGATTCGGAGCGTTGGACCGGGAGTGGTCAACGCTGTCTGTGTGTGTTTTTTCGAGGATGTATGCCTACGTAGTGCTTTGAATAATGTCGACTTAATGTTTTTGCTGTGTGGATAGGCCATATTATGTATTTGTGAAGCTTTGAGGAAGCTATTATGAGTCCAGGATTGGGACAGGCCATATTAAGTATTTGTGAAGCTTTGAGGAAGCTATTATGAGTCGTGAGGACTTTAGGCCATAATTTATGTGAACTGCTGGGTGCAGTATTATAAGTCTAGCGCAGAGATGAGTCGTGAGGACTTAAGGCCATTATTTATGTGAACTGCTGGGTGCAGTATTATTATGAGTCGTGAGGACTTTAGGCCATAATTTATGTGAACTGCTGGGTGCAGTATTATAAGTCTAGCGCAGAGATGAGTCGTGAGGACTTTAGGCCATTATTGATGTGAACTGCTGGGTGCAGTATTATAAGTGAGTCGTGAGGACTTTAGGCCATAATTTATGTGAACTGCTGGGTGCAGTATTATAGTGCAGTATTATAAGTCTAGCGCAGAGATGAGTCGTGAGGACTTTAGGCCATAATTTATGTGAACTGCTGGGTGCAGTATTATAAGTGAGTCATGAGGACTTAAGGCCATAATTTATGTGAACTGCTGGGTGCAGTATTATAGCGCAGTGTTATAGCGCAGAGATGAGTCGTGAGGACTTTAGGCCTTGATATAGATCTGCTGATGAATGTTGAAGAGTATTGTATTGCAATGACTTGTAATGTGACTGTGTGTATATCAATGTAAACGTGATCGTGCTGTGACTTAATAAATCGACATTTAAATTACACCAGATGTTTACGGCCATCCATGACTATTATTTACGTACCTGTGTTGTGAGTGACTGTTCTACCACACACTCACTAATACATACCTAACACAGATACGACGGCACACCTACGCCACCCATACACCGTTAATATTAATGTTCATCTTCGGGGAGTAACAGTGGTGGACCAGTTCAAATTGGAACGAATGGATATGACATTCGCGTATCAAGAGTTTCTCTAACTTGAGAGAGTATTTAACAGACGGAAGGATAAAATCGTTATCGATACAGTCCACATATCTGTATCATTTGATAGATTTGTTTTCGGGTTCTGACACCCGCAACAGTCGTTTTGAGAGAACTTCATGCGTGACCTGAATCTCATGTGCTTCAAACCGTGACCTGGTTTGTAGTCTGCCTGTGGAGCGCATTTGGGAAACGCCTTATTCGTGGGAATAATCAGCTTTATAGCACTGTCAGTTGACGTCCTGTGTCGTGCCTGTAGAAAACAACAACGTCTGTAGTCTACATTTCCTATCAGATGTGCAGCGAAATTATCAAGCAGCGAGCCAGCAGTTTATGAGGTGATACAACGTCTGAAGGATAGCGTGTACAAGTCGAGTGTATGTGCAGTTGTACCAGTCATTTTGCAAGTATAACTCGAGTCAAGAGCGGGTTTGCTGTGTTCCTGTTACGATCATCATGTGCTCCTATGCAGTATTCGAGCACATACCTTACTAAAGCGAGGACCTGAAGGGAAGAGAATCTAGATCCAATACCTTTCGGCGATAGACTGTTTTAGCGTCAGAATTATGTGATATTTAAAGTCTTGGCGGAAGGGAATGGAAAATTGACAGATAAGTGATTTTTTTTTGTTCTGTAAAGTGTGTCATGTCACTCATGTCCTCAGGCCTTCTGAATTCTATGCATTTCTTTTTAATTCTGTTGTTGATGTTGTTTATGTCTATAGTGACATATGAGTAGAATTTAATGCATAAGTAGTTTATGGCTATTAACATGTGGTATTGACTACCATGATATGGATATGACAATATAAAGGTTCTTTGAACAGAAATTGATCTGACAGTAATTAGGAATAGTTGCAATTTATTGTATGGTTATTTAGCTGTCAGGAGTAAAAGGTTTATTGATTAATACATATACAGTGATCTCAATAAGTAAGTCACTATGGATGATGACGAAATGGATCCTGATAATATGTGGCCTTTATTGGAGTATTTATTTCAAGAGGGTAAAAATTTTCATAGATTAAAAGGACCAGAACTGGAAGCACACGTGATGGACGGATTGTTGGTCAGTGCGTCGAGAGCACTAAGAGATTTTGCTGAGAATAGATTTCAGTCCATCCCTCATTTAAGAATGGCTAGGAATTTAGCAAAGTTGCTGCTGCTCGACCTTCGTGTATTTGTGTATAATAATATTCATGTTGAACACGACAATATATTGAAGGGTATACACAATATAATTGCTGACAATCAGGAAAAGAAGCTAGAAGATGAGGAAGTAAGAGTCAACAGACAGGAAGAAAAAAATTGCTTAAAGGGTAAAGCTGAAGAGAGTGAACTTAAGGAAAAATTAGCTAAACTTACAAGTGATTTAAATAGATCAAACCTGGAACTTGCTAGAGTACAAGCAAGTTTGGATTCTTCACTATTGAAGGTTAAAGAATTGGAGGTCCAGATAAAAGTTAAGCATGTGGAGGTGGAAAACCTTACACAAGAGATCCAACGAAGAAAAGACATGTATGAAAAATTAAAAGCGGAAACCAATGAGCGAGAAGGATTATACAATGTAATGATACATGATGTATGTTTTGATAAACTTGAAGAGAAGAATACTGTATTTCCAGGGGAAGTCGATGAGTTAGTGAATAATAATAATGGTGAGAATGAAACACAGTCAATAAAGGTAAATAAAGAGCAGGATGGAAAAGAGACATTGGTAGAGTTGACGGCTGAGAAAGAGAAGGTTGCTAAGATTGAGAAATTGCTAGCAGAAGAAGGTTGCAGAGTTTTGGCTCTTAATGATTTAAATAAGAAACTTAGTCAAGAGATTGCGCATAGAGATATTGAAATTGCAGAGGCCAGAAAACGGGTAAATGGCCTGCTTGACATCGTCTTAGATAAAAAAATGTGGTCTTCTGTCCATGTTGACAGTGATACACAGAAAGTTGCGAAAAGTCAACCCCATACACTTTTTGCTCATAGAGATGCCATACATGGTAAACATAGAACTTTTCGTGGGAGATACAACTTCCCTAGTGCTAGTGGTACTAGTGACTCTATTGATAATTCTTGGCGTCAGGCTAATAAAGATTCTTGTGTTTCAGCCAGTTCTATTGATTACGAAAAGAAATGTGAGAAATTGAAAGTTAAGGCTCCTAAAATCAATCACGTGTTTACTGTTGCAGATTCTGATAAACTTGTAACAGGGAATAAACATAGTACTATATTTTCCAGGAATGAAACCCACTATGGGCAGGAAAATAAACATTCTAAGGGTTCAGTTACTTGTCAAACTCAGCACAGCCAGTTTGACGGGATTGGTAAACATATTCCCATAGGTGAAAAGAAGAACATTGATAGTAAGAGATATAATCACAAGATTAGACAGTACCAAGGGAGTTTATCAAGTGGTAATTTTGATTCTCCAAGGAATTGTAAACAATTTAGCGGATTTCAACATTTTGATCCGAAGAATTCTGTAAGTTATAGTAGAAATAACTGTAAGAAAAACTATCAATCTGGTAATGATTTTGCTACTAGAAAGCAAGTCTTGTCTAGTGGACATTTTTGTCAAAGAAGATATGTTAATAACAACAATGCTAACTTGGGTTATAGACATAACATTTGTCATAATAGAGGAATTGACAAGAATATAAAGAGAGATAATAGCTCTTCACATGTTTCTCTACATAACTTGACTCAGCAAAAGTCTAGAGTCATTGTTTGTAAACAAAGCAACTGTAGTAATAAATATTTTCACCATGTAACAAATAATAAGCGCAAGTATGCTAACTTTGCTCAACATGAGCCCAGAGTCAGTTGTAATAGAGATAAACAAGGTAACAATAACACTGGTGTTTTAAATACTATGTCTGATAATGTTGTTCAGCACGAGAAAGTGTCTCGGTGTTGTGAATGTAACATTTTGTTTCAGCCTACGGCAGTAATGTCTTCTGTGATGTCTAGAGATTATAAAAGAAGAGCTGAGGGCATTGTGAAAGGACCATTACTCTACAAGGACCACAATGATGGGTAATTGTAATTTGACTTCTACGTTTTTTTCTCATTAGATTTTGCCATTCATTAAAATGGAAATTTTCATTCATATATTTTGACAGAAGCGACTTTACGATAACAGTCAAGGCTCCTGTGACATATTAACTGTGAGAAAAGGAGGTCAACTTTGGGTCATTGTGTGCGTTCAAGCGTAACTTTTTCAGCGTCTCATTAAACATCGGATGTTTTGCTTGCTCAGGGTCAGGACATGATGACAGGAAAAGGGAAAGCTATAGATTTCCATCTGATTTTTTTTTATTTATTAAAACAGTAAATATTTTTTTTTTGGTATTTGTTAGTATAATAAATGATATGTTCTTGTTTTGCAATAACATGTAATTTCGTTTGAAATATTTAATGCATTATTTGATTGCCATGATTTTGTGTTTCTATTGTTAGTTATATTCCACTGTTGAACTTGCAGTTGTTTGTTTTGGTTTTTTGTTGTTGTAGCAGTTTTGTTAAGACAACTTTTGTACATGTTGAGTTTGCCAGCCCTATGCACAAAACTCATTAGTTGTAATGGTGCAATAATTACTTTTAGATAATTCATGAGCACTTGAATTTTTTCTCATGTGTTTTATGTGATGTATATTTTTTGAAGAAAAGAAAAAAAAAACTTACATTTTTTTAATGTGTGTCTGTTTAGAGATAGATTGTTCATACGTCCTTCATTTTCTTGAAGTCGATTTCTTTGTTAGTTTATTCATTATAGCTTTGAATTGGTTGTAAATGTAATACTATTTTTATGCAACTTAGTGATACGAAACTTTTTTGTATTTTTTTTTGAAAATGTATTTTTTCGAACGTTGTAATATTTTTTCTGCGCCAATGCTAGTCTGTATATTATGGTTAGTAATGTGTAGTGTCATTAGTTCCTTGAAATTGTTTTTTAATGTTTGATGTATTTTTCTGTATTTAGCGCGTGACTTTGAGTCAGTGCAAACCTTTTTGATAGCGTTTTATTTTTTGTTTGTGTGATATCTTGTATAATTTATTATTAGTTATGCATAAGTTTTATAATTTGGCTAAATTACTTACTATTCTTTTTGTCATAAGTTTTTACTTTGTGTTGTTAGTATAGATATACTTTGGTATTTTGTTTTGTAATTTTTGATTATGATTGTATTAAGTTAGACAATATGATGTTTAATTTAGATAGTTATAACGTATTGTTACTACTTTTTCTACATGTGCATCTTTACTTTTTATCTGTTTTTTGTTGACTGTTCGTCATCCCTTTACATCTTTTCTGTTGTCTTTTCAGCATGATCTGATATGTTGTTTATACTTCCGTGTTTCATCTTTGTCTCACTTTATGCTTCGTGTATACTTTTTTCTGTTACGCTACTTAGACTTTCATTCTTTGTATTGTTCATGTAATGAGGTAACTTTAGATCAGGGATAGTTATATTTGTTTCACATAGTTTGACATTGTGATATTATTTGTTGTTTTTCATATGATGATTTCATATTTTACTTCTTTACGAATTATACTTCGTTAGTTTGATATTGTCATTTCTAGTACGATTGTTTGTTGCTTGTTTGAGTATTATTGTATATGCTTAACTTAGTTCTGTAATAGATTAATTTTGAGATACTTAGCTTGGTTTTCTAATAGATTAATTTTAGTAATCATACGTTGGATGATTGTTATTTACTTTACATTTACTGCTAATATTTTGTAGATATACTATTTCTGACTTATCATAAGATGAATTTTGTAAAACATAGGTTAGAACTCCATTATCTTTTAAATTTCTTCGTTTTGGGAGTTAATTTTCAAAAAAATGATAGAATCATTTTTTTTCTCCTGGGTGTGGGAAACTGTAACAAGTTGATCCTTTGAAAGGGCAGTAATTCGGAATATGTTTTTGGGCAAAGTAGATTATGAGTTACAATACTTGTATACCTGATTAAGCTGAGGTTTGTTTAACGTTATAATAGAAACATATCCTTTTTATTTTGAGTGACAGAGTACAGGAAAGAGTGCGAACGCTTTTATCTCAAATGCTGAGATGTATTTATTCTGTACTGTTTTTGAGCTGTGTTCAAAAACAGCGGAGTCTCGTTTTGGGTTTTTTGGCGGGACTAGAGTGTGTGATCCCGGAGAGGAGAAGAGGGATTCGGAGCGTTGGACCGGGAGTGGTCAACGCTGTCTGTGTGTGTTTTTCGAGGATGTATGCCTACGTAGTGCTTTGAATAATGTCGACTTAATGTTTTTGCTGTGTGGATAGGCCATATTATGTATTTGTGAAGCTTTGAGGAAGCTATTATGAGTCCAGGATTGGGACAGGCCATATTAAGTATTTGTGAAGCTTTGAGGAAGCTATTATGAGTCATGAGGACTTTAGGCCATAATTTATGTGAACTGCTGGGTGCAGTATTATAAGTCTAGCGCAGAGATGAGTCGTGAGGACTTTAGGCCATTATTGATGTGAACTGCTGGGTGCAGTATTATAAGTGAGTCGTGAGGACTTTAGGCCATAATTTATGTGAACTGCTGGGTGCAGTATTATAGTGCAGTATTATAAGTCTAGCGCAGAGATGAGTCGTGAGGACTTTAGGCCATAATTTATGTGAACTGCTGGGTGCAGTATTATAAGTGAGTCATGAGGACTTTAGGCCATAATTTATGTGAACTGCTGGGTGCAGTATTATAGCGCAGTGTTATAGCGCAGAGATGAGTCGTGAGGACTTTAGGCCTTGATATAGATCTGCTGATGAATGTTGAAGAGTATTGTATTGCAATGACTTGTAATGTGACTGTGTGTATATCAATGTAAACGTGATCGTGCTGTGACTTAATAAATCGACATTTAAATTACACCAGATGTTTACGGCCATCCATGACTATTATTTACGTACCTGTGTTGTGAGTGACTGTTCTATCACACACTCACTAATACATACCTAACACAGATACGACGGCACACCTACGCCACCCATACACCGTTAATATTAATATTCATCGTCGGTAACAGTCAGCAATAGCGTATTCTTTCTCCTGAATTAAAGATAGACCAGAACAATGACAATAGGTAAATACCTTGTCATCGAGATCATGAAAAAAATGTTGTAAATGTCCATGAAGAGCATGAAGCACCCCAAACATACCACGAGAAGGAGTAACCAATGATAACCGAGAATGAAGAGTCATAATAAGCTATATCAGATACGTATATGTGTATTGGTACATCATAAAATGTATGCTCAACAGTGTCAACCTGAGCGACAGTTGATGTGCATGTAGTGTTAATGTCACTACCTCTTGGTATATCACCCCTGACATCACCATTATTATTATTACGTGGGAGAGTCTCATCATCCTCATCAGTTTCCAGAATGGTGCAGAGACCAAAATTGGAAAATAATGTGCCACATGCATTCAATTTGTTGGCACGATATCGAGTCATAGCAATGACAGTGTCAGTATTGCAATCGGGTATCAAATTCTTCCTTTCCCATTCAATAATTTCACCTGGTGTGCAATCCTTACTACCATGGATGCATCCCACCATAAGATCAGCGATTGGATTTTGCAACATACTTACTCTGACTTTGCCTGAAAAGAATGGTGTGTTAATATCTATTATAGCAGTGGGATAGTACTCAATGGTACCAGTGAATATAATACATTTAACATCTTCATTAGTTGAGCAACTAGGATGTACTAATGACTGTCGAATGCCGATGGTGGTTGATCCGGAATCCCTTAATACTGATACTACTGTTCCGTTAACTAATCATCTGTTGAAGATCAAGGTGCCAGTACCATCGTTAGCAGAAAGACTAACTTCCGGATGAGGATGTACACACTTCATTATAGTAGGGTTTTCTTTCTGAAAAATAGGTAAGCATTTTTGGCAGCGATTTGCCACATCAATATCATCTGTACAACATAAAGAAGACTGAACTATATTAGTGTGGTCTTGATTATACGAGGGTGTACTGCTAGTCAGTGCCGCCTATGCATTGTGTTCGAACCGTTGTGGTCCACGTGAATTAGACCGTTGTCGGTGATGATTAGCAGAATTATTTTGTTGTCTGCCACTATAACTGTTGTTTCTGGATCTATACTTTTGATTATTATTAGTATTCCAGTGATTGTTGCCATTATTATTGGAACTGAAGTTATACGGTTTCTTCCAGTTTGAACTGTGTTGAAAGTTGTTATTATTTCTGTATTATGGAGACTGATGCCTGAATTGATGTCTACCTCTATTGAACTGATCGTTCTTGTTGTAATTGTTGTTATGTTTACTATAATTATTGTCATTATATCTCTGATGTTTAAGATTTCTATCAAGACTTTGAACGCTTGCCCTATGATTACAGAGCCCTACCCAAAAAAAAATTTTTTTGGTGCCAAACATTTTACTCTTGATTGTACATAAATGAGGCCTGCTCAATCCAAATATCACATTTACTTGTCTGTAGCAGCTCTAGTTTCTGAGATACAGACATTTTTGTATTTCATTAACAGGGTGACCCAAAAAAGGGCCCGCGCGCACTTGTTGTGCGCACGGGGGCCCTTTTTTGGGTCACTGTTGCGTGATAAATTCTCGTAACATCGTTTTATTTCAATATCTGTTTTATAACGCAAGGGCAACAACTGCTTGAAATTTATAGTCACTTTTCTCGGTAAGCATTTGTCTTCTCGCGTTGGTATCGAATGCAGTTAAGTTTGAGCTGTGGTCATTTTGCGCTGGACTGCGCATGACTTGTCTTGCTTTTTTGTCGATCGGTTTCCGCCCACGACTAGTGGAGTGAGCGATTCGGAATGGCGAAAGAGATGCCTCGTTGAAGAGGGGATCTCCGCTTTCTTTTGTTCTGTCAGGGATATTTCGTTTAGTCGAGATAATACCTCTAGTGTTTTCCCACATGTCGGGAGGCGTGATATTTCTGTGTATTTCATGAAAGCAAGGTAAATTGACTTTTTCATTAACTCTATCGATTTTGGGTCGTGAGCGATTTCGATTCATAGCCTGTCTCCGAAAGTCGTCGTCACGAGATGTTCTTTCCCAGCTCACATGTCGCTGCATTGTACTGCATCGGTTGATGCATGTATCAAGGACCATTACTTGCTACTTTGTTAAATGAACTAGGTTTAGGAAACCTTTATTATCTAGAGGATATTTTTGAGGACATTATTTATACTTCGGCAGACGTGTCTGTCTTGCTGAAGTCAAACTAAGGAGAGTGAACTGATCTCATACATCTGGTTATCTCCTGGCTGTTATAGAAAAGGATGGAGTTTTCCACCTGACTACATTTACAGCACTATGAAATATAACATGCATCTGACTCATCATTGTAATGCTGTCTACCGTCTATTGCTGTATTGAATGTTGCTGTGATAATGACTGTTTGATGTGCCTACACATTTGCGTAACCATTTTGTCACTGTGGCGTCCACAATAAATAATGAAGAAAAAACGTCAACAGCTGTTACAAGAATCATTGACTTTATACGTCGTGAGTTTACTGACGTCCTATGTGGATTGCCCTGTTATTTTTGTATGAACATTGTTTTGACTGAACACATCTGCACACCACACAAAACCAGACATGCGGATACCATCCATCATCATATGGCATCACGCATCAGTCACCCTGTATTATAACAATATTTTCTATAAGGCTATGTAAAAAAAACTATTGCTGTCTAGTCCTTTACAAAAGAAAACTGCTTGTTTACTCTTAGTTTCAGTTTTCCAAGAATCTTCCCAGAATTGCCATTTTTAGATTTTAAGCCATTGCATGCATGTTAGTATGCTACTTATTTTATTACACTTCTAACAGAGAATGGCATCATCTTCAAGAAGAGCATGTTTTCTTTCACCGAATTTATTTTGTTATATTTGTGGAGAGTACACTTTCAAAGAAGAACATAGGAAGCATATTACTGTTTTTATGAAAAAGGCATACTTTGCTTACTTTAAAGTAAAACTATATGACCAGGACAAGTCTTGGGCTCCTCATACTGTTTGCAAAACATGTGTTGAACACCAGCGACAGCGGACTTGTGGGAAAAGAAAATGTTTAAAATTTGGAATTCCAATAGTTTGGAGAGAGCCCAAGAACCACAATGATGACTGTTATTTCTGTGTTGTGAATATTAAGGGAATTAATGGGAAAAAATTTCAAAAAGTGGAAATATCAAGATTTAGATTCTGCTAGGCGACCTGTTCAACACGGAGATGACATACCAATTCCAACTTTCAGTCAGATTTCGGATTCCCTGCTAGAAGATGAGACAGTAGTGGCATGTAGAACGACAAGTGACAGTGATAGTGATTTCGAAGATGATTTTTCAGATGCTCAATGCTTCGACCAGCTTGAAATAAATGATCTAATCCAAGATCTATATCTCTCCAAGGAATCTTCAGAACTTTTGGCTTCAAGATTGAAAGAAAAAAAATTGCTGACTGCTGAAACAAAGGTTACATTTTATCGCAGCAGAGAGCAAGGTTTTATTCCTTTCTTTTGCAAAGAAAACAACCTTGTGTTTTGTACTAATGTAGGAGGTCTTGTTAACAAAATTGGTGTAAGTTATACACCAGATGAGTGGCGACTTTTCATTAACTGCTCTAAAAGAAGTTTAAAGGGTGTTCTCTTACACAAGGTTAACAAATATGGCTCAATTCCAATTGCTCATACTTCTACAATGAAGGAGGAGTATGCTACAATAAGCACAGTTCTGGAAAAATTGAAGTATTTGGAACATAACTGGATGGTTTGTGTAGATCTTAAAATGATGAACTTCTTGCTTGGCCAGCAAATGGGATTCACCAAATATCCATCCTTTATATGTTTGTTGGATAGCAGTGCAAAAGATATAAACTGGACAAAGAAACAGTGGTCGTTGAGGGATGAATTTAAAGTTGGAGAAAAAAATATTGTCAATAAGCCTCTCATTGATCGAAAAAGAGTTCTACTGCCACCATTACATATAAAGCTTGGCTTGATGAAGCAATTTGTTAAGGCACTGAACAAAGATGGTACCTGTTTTAATTACTTATGCAGAAAGTTTCCAGAATTGAGCATTGACAAACTTAAAGCTAGAATTTTTGATGGTCATCAAATTAGAAAGTTAATAAACGATCCAAATTTTATTGATTCCATGAACAAAACAGAGTCCACAGCCTGGTCATCATTTGTTTTAGTTGCGCAAAACTTTCTGGGTAACTTTAAAGCAGACAATTATTCTGAATTAGTTGGAAACATGCTGTCCAGTTTTTGTGAACTTGGATGCAACATGAGCATATAATTGCACTACCTCTATAACCATTTACATTTATTTCCGGAGAATCTTGGCGACTTTGGTGAGGAGCAAGGTGAAATATTTCACCAAGGTATAAAAACAATTGAAGAGAGATACCAGGGACTTTAGGATGCCCACATGATGGCAGATTACTGTTGGACCCTTAAGCGTGACTGTCCGGGCATATCACATTCCAGGAAGTCCTCGAAAAGATCATTTGTGCGTGTTGACTAAACAAGTGCTAGGGATAAAGTTTTATTACATTTTTGGTAATATATGCACAGTAATTACATATAATATGAATGCAGACTAAAGTCAAAATGCCACTGACAGCACCTAACTCTAGGATTGTACATAACATTTGCCCTACTAATATGGTCATTCTTAGTTATCTCAAAAACTGAAGCTGATAGAAAAAAATCTGATTACATTTCTGGAATCAGCAACCCATAATTACCCAAGAACAGCTATACAATTTAAGGCACCAAAATGTGTGTATACCAGTGTTATCATTCCATTTTGTAACTGAAGCCACTGGTAGAGCTTCCTTTAATTGCATATTAGCAATACAAGAACCTGGATGTGCTGTGCAATATTGAACAGCAATTTTTTCTAGATCAGTTAATGTTGGTGGGTTGCGTTCCTGTAAGAATGTTAAAATAGGTTTGCTGACAGATGATAAAACCTTATCCCGAAGTATTAAGTCTACAAGCTGATCATACGATTTATCAATACCGGATAATTCAATCCATCTGTTAAAAGTCACACGTATTGTAGCAATATACTCCGCAAAATCTTTGCTTGAATCTGGGAGAATAGTTTTAAACTTCATTCTATATCCTTCCTCGTTCAGTTGACATCGTTTTAGCAGTAAAGTTTTTGCAGCTTCATAGTTATTCATGCCTGCCAGATCTATAGTATTTAGAGCATTCAGTGGTTCACCATCCTAAAATTCACTGAGTATTAAAACCCACAGAGATTTATCAATTTTGTTTGCATTACAAACCTGTTCAAATCTAATCAGGCAGGATGACAAATCGTCAAAATTTTGTTTGAAAACTGGTAGTTTAAACATATAATTGCTTCTAGTATGGTTGGAAGAAGAAGCATTATGTGAATCATCGTTATTGCTATTTGTAGCAACTTGTGCTTTCATTTTTAATTCTTCCAGACGAAGAAGTGTTAATCTTTCTTCCTGCTGCATTCTCTTTTCATCGTCAATACATTTCATTTCATCTCTTGCCTCCTGTTCTTTTCTTCTTTTACATTCCTTAACTTCACGTTCTGCCTCTTCTTGCTGCTTAGCTATTGCTTTTCTCTTTTCTTCCTTCTCTTCTCTATCAGCTTCCTCTTGCTTAACCTCTGTCATTATTCTTTCTTCTTTAGCTTCATGTTTTGCTAGTTCCGCCACTGCAAAATCTCTAAGTGCTTCTCCTTTGTAACCAAATTGTTTACCCACATTCATGAAAGATTCCAAAGTCACCATGTTAAATAATTAAACTACTTACTTAGTCAATATATGTATATGCAAGCATAATACCCAATATATTAAATAATAATTAAAATATATTAAATTATATTAATCTCCAATATTTATGTAATCAATTATATATGCCCAATGGCTAATCTGGTACTGTGACTCACCTAGTCAATCAGATACCCATAACGTTAGACATTGAGGGGGCAGGATCTGTTTTGTTGTCTGTGCTTACAAACCACTGAAGATTACGTTCATAATATACAAATCCCGATGTTGGATCTAAGATGGAGGATCTGAGAAGGAACAGACTCAGATGTTCTGACTTGTGGTCATGATGGAGACAAGTAGAAAGACAATTAAATTTGCAAAAACATAGAGCTAGAAATAGAAGATGATGACCGGACACAGTCAATGAAAATAATCATAATAATAAAAGTAATAATATTAATAACATAGCATAGTAGAATGTGACGTACGTCTAGTTTGACTAGTGAATTTTCCCTGATATGATGGATGATTTAAAGGGACCTTTAGCTTTTCATAACATTAGAACCCCTGAACATTTGTTGTAACTTTTCGTTTGCCAGAACGGATTCCACCGGGACTCATGTAGGATACAGCGACGAGATCAAAGAGACAGACCGAGGGATCTTAGGGGAGACTATCGGCGCTATCAAAGACAGTAGTTTTCCCTGATACGAGACGCAGTTGCTTGCCGCTAATTTCGCGTCTCGGTGTCAATCGAGGAACCGAGCGAACGGGGGAAAGCGAAACGGGCAGCAGCGAGCGGATACGAAGACCAGGGGGCGGCTTTTTCTCTTGATTTGGCGGTCAGATCCCCAAAAGTTCGTGAGATCAAATAAGTTGTCAAGTTTATCATGTCCCACTCAACTTACGTTTCATTTTAGCTAAATAGACCATGTAGAACTAGACACGTTATCACTCGCTGGCCAGATCTTTACAGAAGCACTAGCTTTATTGAAATCTTGTTATAGATTTTCCCCTGGATTTTATATATATTTGCAGTGATTTCTATTTCTGTGCAAAGCGGTAATATATATTGTGTAAAGTGATCAGTGGTCTAGCTCAGTCATTCTATTTAAAGGGATTCTGTGTTAATTTAAATCTATTTAATTAAACCATCTCAAGAGTTCCAGTTTTAAATATAATGATCTATCTATTATATTATTTCAAAAGATAATAGATGCTTAAATTAACTTTTAAAGTCGCGAAGGAATTTATAATTAATAAATTCAGTTAAGTCCTAGTTTTATAGATGTGGGTTTTTAACCACTAGAATTCGCGCAGTGTTTATTAAATACATAATTAAATACTCGAGTGTATTATAGGCTTAACGGAAAATTCATCGCGCTTTAGAAGGTTATTTGTTTTCGGTATATTACATGTCTTTTTTTTCTTTCATACAGAGTGATCGTAACCTGTGCGATCCCAGCATTAAGAAAGCAATAAAGAAATCAATCTAAGCAAAGCAAAGCATAAACAGTGTGTAGAGTTCCCCTGACGCAGAACTTGTTGAGACTGTGTAAATTTTTAATCTTTGAGGCGATTCTATGTTTGGAATTCCGCTATCTAACTTATAGCAAAGAAAGCACACCCAAAGACAAATTTAACGCACCATCAAACAACTTAAGTCGTAACGGGAAGAAGAACACTGGCCCGAGCTTTGTTAGTTTACTGACACAGAGAGATAATTCATAATTTCCTGAACAGTGATGTGACTAGTTTTCTCACTGGACTTAAACCATACCTCACGGATAAAGTGTACCAGCACGCGTAAGAATTTTATTATCCGCGGCATAGTCAAATAGACCACACCATCCTCACCCCGGTATCAGAGACCGTGCCCTCCCATAGAAACTGTTATTAAGAAAAGAGACACAACTACAGATTCATTTTCCAGCGATTACGGGACCCTTTTATGTGCTGACCGCCTACCCGATAATCTGGGGCTAGAACTTGAACAAACACTCATACATTTAGTTGAGGTGTAACTGCTGTTGTGTTATTCTATGGAGTGCAAGATTTTTTCACAATCGGTAAGTGAGAGCAAGATGAGTGAAGGCCTTTGCTAGCGCGTGTATGAATGACAGGAAATTAATTCTTTTGTGTGACCATTTTGTTAACTTGCTTACCTGGTAACATATATCTTTTCTGTATACCCTACATTGTTCCTTTAAGTGGGATAGTTGATAATTTGTTAACTCTGTTTAAAACCACCTCCTTTCCATTTGCTTAGTAAAGGGAAGAACAGCTGGGAAGAACAGTTTTTTTTTTCTATCACTTATACCTAACTTGGTAACACCTCTTTCAGAGTAATTAACTTTACTGTTAGGTTAACGTACCCGTGTTCCTGATATTATCTATCTCTGGACTGGGTTTGTCTTTGTCTAATGAGCGGGAAGGGCTTAGTCGATACCAATCTTCTTCACCCCTCCCAAATTTGTTATTTGCATTTGTGTACTTATGATAATTTATGTAATATCTGATATTTTTAGTGATTGATGTTTAAAGTGAATAAAATCACCTAAACTCATTTAGTTCTGTGTGTTGGATATACCCAAAGCCCAACTTTTCCCCTATTCGTTTAATATAGTTTGTATCAACGTCGTGTGTGTGTTTGAAAACACCGAATCGGTGTGCGCGCAGATGCGAGTCTGGAAAACTGGCAAATAATTGTTTGACCAGGAGAGTGAAAGAGAAGATTGAGAGACACGATTTGTCGTAAATAAGTCTGTCTTTACTCTCCTCCAGCACGCTGTGAAGTAACTATTAAATCTCTACATTTTCTATCACTGAGCTTTCCATCATCATTTTCCACTCAAAACCGGACCACTATTTCTACGACTCTTTTCTCTCAAAATAAATTTACGACAATATTTGGCCGGCTCGTCTGGGATAATTTTGAGATACATTTGATGCACACATATTTGTGGGCTGGTTCTGGGATCTTGAGCTACATTTGAGGCAATCGCATAGCCGGGTTAAAGATATTTTGAGTCTGATTTAGTTTGGGTCTAACTAGGTAGAGTGTGAATGATTTGTCTTTGTGAATTAGGGAAATAAATAAATAATTACACCCCTAGACAAACGTTCTTTAAGTATTTGGGTTGTCCACACAGCATATTTACAGGTTGTTTTCTCTCCACAGCAGTAGAAAGTACAGACAAACAAATATATTTGCTATTTTATTATCCTCTGGCGGAGATAATTATATTTCTTTCTTTATAAAA
This sequence comes from Oreohelix idahoensis, assembly GCA_024509875.1. Classification (NCBI taxonomy): domain Eukaryota; kingdom Metazoa; phylum Mollusca; class Gastropoda; order Stylommatophora; family Oreohelicidae; genus Oreohelix; species Oreohelix idahoensis. Next base: position 39,203 of record JAMPIV010012472.1, read on the forward strand.
GTTGCTGGGATTGCGTGATTGTTTTACAGTCACTAAGGTTTTTGAAGTCAAAAAGAGTTGAGCTTAGCTAAAGACGGATTGTTCTGATTTTTAAAAATTAAGTTAACAACGTCTCATCTCAATAATTGACTTTAGGGACGGAGTTTGTTGTCAGAGATTAAAAATTTAGGGAAAATTTTTTTTTCTTTTAAATTGTTTTAATATAAATTTTTTCTCGACTGTTAGTAAAAGTAGATTCTTTTCCAGTGTAACTTACCATTTAGTGGCATAGTCGCTTGCGTTTAGAGCCTTAATTGCCAGATAATAGCAGCGATAAGTTTGCACAGTACAGGTAGGAGGTAACACAGGTAAATTTGTACTTGTGTTTTTTTCTCGTAGCGGTTCAGAGTTCCTCCCTTTCGCGTTTCTTCTTACTAGTTCTCTAAGCATACTTCATCTTATTCTTTAACAATGGCAGAGAGGATAAAGATGAGGTCCATCTTGAGGCTGGAAGCGAAAGAGGCAGGATTAGATGCAGAAGCTGCAAACGCGTTTATTAACCAGGAATTGGAAATATATGACGCGGAGCAACAGAGAGCCGAAGCTGAGAGGAAGGCGAAGCAACAGAGAGCCGAAGCTGAGAGGAAGGAAGAGAAAGAAAGAACAGAGAGGAGAGAAGCCCAGGAGAGGGCAGATAAGAAAGAAGCGGAAGAACGTCTTTTGGAACAGAAGAAAATTGAAGCAGAGATGGAAACTCGCAGAGAGAGAGAGACAAGGAAAGACAGCATCAACTGGCGCTTAAGGCTCTAGAGAGTCGGGGCGCCTCTACTTCGACTAACGGAGAGCCGTCTTCGCCCCAGTCTCAATCAATGGACCTCTCCAGTACTCAATCTGCCCAATTAACTGCTATGTCGTTTTCTTTAGAATCTTTTCCTAGCCCTAACGAAAAAATTGACAGCTACCTAGAAAAATTCGAGAGACTCGCGAATCTTTATGGGTTAGAGAGTACCCGCTGGGCGCTCAAACTTTCAACGTCACTGAAATGCAATGCTTATGACGTGTACACATAGCTGGGACCGAATCAACATGATTACGACATGTTGAAAAAGGCCTTACTACAGCAGTTTGAGATGACTGCCCGAAAGTTTCTGCAGTTGTTCAGAAACAGCCGAAAAGAGAGCACGGAAACATTTCCCCAGTTCTCTTCACGTCTCACGGGTTATCTGACAAAGTGCATTGAATTATCTGACCTACCTCTTTCATATGAGGGACTCCTCGAACTTGTTCTTGTGGAGCAGATAAAATCCACTTTGTCGAATGAAACACGTAGATTTTTGGCGGAACAGGGGGCAGTCAGGCTTGAAGACATACTCAATAAAGCCGAACGCTATAGCAATGCAATGGCCGAACTTCCCAGCACTAAACGTAAACCCACCGATGAGCCATCTCGAAAACAGAATCTAGAGCAGGCATCCTATTCTTCCACTCCCTCTCAACATTATAACCAACGAGATAACAATACCCAGAACCCCCCCCAGAAAAAATCGAAATTCTACAAAACCCGATACCCCCCCAACACAAATTCTGATCAACCCAACAAGCCTACGTGGCAGCGCGGCCACCAAGGTCAAGGAAAAGGGAAGACCCCTACACCAGGAACGTCTGATCAGGGCAAACAAACCGGTGCAAACCGCATTGGATGTTTGCATACAGCCTCGAAAGGTAGAGTCAATGTCAGTGATTCTCAACCTGAGGGGGACCGACCCTCAACTCGAGGAACTGTAATTTTGAACGGTACCTCTACTACTTGTCTTTTTGACTCTGGATTAAGTTTTGATTGTATTGTCGCTAGGCACCTAGTCAAACCCGGTCAGGAGACAGAGGAAACCGTCAAACTTAGTGGAGTTTTCAGGAGTGATGCACCCAGGACGCTTCCTATCGCACTGGTAGAAATACACTCTGACTTTGTCAGAGGAGTTATTAAAGCGGCCATAATGGATGATCTGATCTACCCAGTTATCCTGGGATGTAGATATGTGTTCATTGGGAGACCTAAGGAGCCGATTGTGGCAGCGGTAACCACAAGAGGGCAAGCCAAGAAGGAGAGGGAGCCTGCGCCAAACTTGTTGCCGAATGAACTGAAGGAGGCGCAACAAAAGGACCCTACTCTGGCGCCCTGCTTTAAAAAACTGCCCATGGCTAAGGACCCCAGACACAATGGAGACATCTTTTCTAAGGATGGTGTATTGTATCGTAGAACGGGCAACCCGGACACGGGGAATAACCAGCTCCTAGTACCGACGCAGTACAGAAACCAGATCTTAGAAATGGGGCACTCTCTTCCCTTTAGCGGACACATTGGACAAAACGCCACTATTCAGCGAATAAAAAACCACTATTGGTGGCCAGGAATGAACTCTGACATTGTCAGGTACGTGAAATCCTGCGCCCAGTGCCAACGGGTAGCACCCAAGCACTTGACACCCCCAGTACCTATGGGGCAAATGCCAATAGTAGGGACTCCATTTGAACGGGTTGCTGTCGACATTATTGGTCCTCTGGAAAAGACCAAAAGAAGGAACAGGTTCATCCTGACCTTAGTTGACACTTGCACTATGTGGGCCGAAGCCGTACCGCTACCATGCACTAATTCCAAGCATGTCGCAGAAGCCCTTGTGCAAATTTTTACACGGTTGGGATTCCCTCAACAAGTTTTGACGGACAATGGATCCCAATTCCGTAGCCTGTTAATGGAGGAGATCTTTAAGATCTTGAGGGCCAAACATATCCACACAAGTCCCTACCATCCGGCCGGAAATGGGCTCGTGGAACGTTTTAACGGTACCCTCACCATGATGTTACGTAAGCTGGGTCAGGAGAAACCGGAAGACTGGGACCAATATATATCGGCTGCCTTATTCGCCTACCGAGAGGTACCCCAAGCGTCTACGGGTTTTGCGCCAGCTACACTTTTATTTGGCAGACCTATTAAGGGGCCACTAGAAGCCTTACTTCGGTCCCTGACAGACCAGAAGGCTGACGAGACAGTCGTCTCTGCAAGCAAGTATGTATCTGAGCTTAAGGAAAGGCTAAAGCTAGGATGGGATCTAGCTACTACCAACCTTAAGAAAGCCCGCGCTAAAATTACTAAAAGATACAACAAAGCTGCAAAAGAGAGAGAACTACAACCAGGGGAGAAAGTCCTATTGCTACTTCCAACCGGAAGCAATAAACTTCGCATCGGATGGCAAGGACCGTTTACAGTCCTTAAAAAGAGATCACGTACCAACTACAAGATCTCCATCAAAGGAAAGGAGAAGGTCTTCCACATAAATCTGCTAAAGAAATATTTGGAAAGACCGGTGCCATCCTCCGAGCATCTCCTGGCTGTCGCCATAGCAACGGAAGACGAGGAAGATGATGATGGTTGCATGGAGTATCCATTGCAACCCACAGAATCCTTTAAAGATGTCAAGTTCGGCGACAATCTCTCACCAGAACAACAAACAGAAACTAGGGCTCTACTAAAACAGTACAGTGCAGTCTTAACGGATGTACCTGGTCGAACAAACCTCATTGAATTTGATATGAAATTAACAAACGAGACCCCTGTTCAAACCAGAGTCTACCCCATCCCGTATGCTAAAGCTGATGCACTTCGCGGAGAAATAGACAAGCTGCGTCAGGCAGGAATTATCAGTGAGTCTACATCTCCTTACAGCTCGAGCGTAGTGCTGTTGCAGAAGCCCAATAAGGAAGTTCGGCTGTGCATTGATTACAGGTTGCTAAACGCTGTAACGGAATTCCAGCCCGAACCTCTCCAAAGTGTTTCTGAGTTGTTCACCAAGCTCAGCAAAGCTAAGATCTTCTCCAAGATTGACCTCAGTAAAGGTTATTATTAAATACCAGTCAAGGAGGAAATTAAACCTTTGTTAGCTTTCAGCACTAGTGAAGGACATTACACATTTAACGTGATGCCGTTCGGTTTGCATAACGCACCAGGAGTGTTCACCAGGATGATGAGGAAGCTTCTAGAACCTTTGCAAAGTCCCCATATCCATAATTTCATGGATGACATCTTAATTGCATCGGAAACCTATGAAGAACATATTGCTACGGTTGCTATGCTCCTCAGGAGACTACAGGAAACGGGTCTCACAGCCAGACCTAGCAAATGTCTCATCGGGTTTGAACAGTTAGACTTCCTGGGGCACACTATTTCTCACGGATGCAGTTGGCCTATTAAGAAGAACGTGGAGAAAATAGTGGCAGCAAAAAGAAACGGAACGAAGAAAGACGTACGTTCCTTCATATCGCTATGTGCATACTATCAGAAGTACATCCAGAACTTCAACGGACTGACGGCACCTCTGACTGACCTCACAAAGAAAGGTTGTCCTGATAAGGTCATATGGGATCAAAAGTGCGAACACGCGTATAGCACTTTGAAAGGACAGTTGTCTGCATACCCCATTTTGAGGTTGCCTGACCTCAAGAAACCTTTTGTACTGAGAGTCGACGCGTCAGGTCAGGGCATCGGGTCAACACTGCTTCAAGCCGATGACAGTGACCTGAACATGCTATTTCCAGTTGCCTATGGCAGTCGGAAATTAAATAAAGCGGAACGGAACTACAGCGTAGTTGAAAGGGAATGTCTTGCTCTGATTGACGGTATCAGACGCCATCATGAGTTTCTTTATGGTACATCGTTCACGGTGCAAACAGACCACGCTCCGTTAGCATTTCTTGGTGCCAATAAAGAATTTAACGCTAGGATCATGCGTTGGGCCCTCCTTCTAAGCGTCTATTCTTTCAAAGTGGAATATATTCCGGGAAGACAGAATGTCGGGGCTGATTTCCTGAGTAGAAACTGGTCTACAGAGGAAGAAGAGCAAACTGAAGATACCACTCATCCTAAAATCACCAATCAGGTCACCTCCATTGTCAAAAAAATGAAAACATGAAAAATGGTTTCATGTCTAAAAGTGGGGACGATTGTGACGTACGTCTAGTTTGACTAGTGAATTTTCCCTGATATGATGGATGATTTAAAGGGACCTTTAGCTTTTCATAACATTAGAACCCCTGAACATTTGTTGTAACTTTTCGTTTGCCAGAACGCATTCCACCGGGACTCATGTAGGATACAGCGAAGAGATCAAAGAGACAGACCGAGGGATCTTAGGGGAGACTATCGGCGCTATCAAAGACAGTAGTTTTCCCTGATACGAGACGCAGTTGCTTGCCGCTAATTTCGCGTCTCGGTGTCAATCGAGGAACCGAGCGAACGGGGGAAAGCGAAACGGGTAGCAGCGAGCGGATACGAAGACCAGGGGGCGGCTTTTTCACTGATTTGGCGGTCAGATCCCCAAAAGTTCGTGAGATCAAATAAGTTGTCAAGTTTATCATGTCCCACTCAACTTACATTTCATTTTAGCTAAATAGACCATGTAGAACTAGACACGTTATCACTCGCTGGCCAGATCTTTACAGAAGCACTAGCTTTATTGAAATCTTGTTATAGATTTTCCCCTGGATTTTATATATATTTGCAGTGATTTCTATTTCTGTGCAAAGCGGTAATATATATTGTGTAAAGTGATCAGTGGTCTAGCTCAGTCATTCTATTTAAAGGGATTCTGTGTTAATTTAAATCTATTTAATTAAACCATCTCAAGAGTTCCAGTTTTAAATATAATGATCTATCTATTATATTATTTCAAAAGATAATAGATGCTTAAATTAACTTTTAAAGTCGCGAATGAATTTATAATTAATAAATTCAGTTAGTCCTAGTTTTATAGATGTGGGTTTTTAACCACTAGAATTCGCGCAGTGTTTATTAAATACATAATTAAATACTCGAGTGTATTATAGGCTTAACGGAAAATTCATCGCGCTTTAGAAGGTTATTTGTTTTCGGTATATTACATGTCTTTTTTTTCTTTCATACAGAGTGATCGTAACCTGTGCGATCCCAGCATTAAGAAAGCAATAAAGAAATCAATCTAAGCAAAGCAAAGCCTAAACAGTGTGTAGAGTTCCCCTGACGCAGAACTTGTTGAGACTGTGTAAATTTTTAATCTTTGAGGCGATTCTATGTTTGGAATTCCGCTATCTAACTTATAACAAAGAAAGCACACCCAAAGACAAATTTAACGCACCATCAAACAACTTAAGTCGTAACGGGAAGAAGAACACTGGCCCGAGCTTTGTTAGTTTACTGACACAGAGAGATAATTCATAATTTCCTGAACAGTGATGTGACTAGTTTTCTCACTGGACTTAAACCATACCTCACGGATAAAGTGTACCAGCACGCGTAAGAATTTTATTATCCGCGGCATAGTCAAATAGACCACACCATCCTCACCCCGGTATCAGAGACCGTGCCCTCCCATAGAAACTGTTATTAAGAAAAGAGACACAACTACAGATTCATTTTCCAGCGATTACGGGACCCTTTTATGTGCTGACCGCCTACCCGATAATCTGGGGCTAGAACTTGAACAAACACTTATACATTTAGTTGAGGTGTAACTGCTGTTGTGTTATTCTATGGAGTGCAAGATTTTTTCACAATCGGTAAGTGAGAGCAAGATGAGTGAAGGCCTTTGCTAGCGCGTGTATGAATGACAGGAAATTAATTCTTTTGTGTGACCATTTTGTTAACTTGCTTACCTGGTAACATATATCTTTTCTGTATACCCTACATTGTTCCTTTAAGTGGGATAGTTGATAATTTGTTAACTCTGTTTAAAACCACCTCCTTTCCATTTGCTTAGTAAAGGGAAGAACAGCTGGGAAGAACAGTTTTTTTTTTTCTATCACTTATACCTAACTTGGTAACACCTCTTTCAGAGTAATTAACTTTACTGTTAGGTTAACGTACCCGTGTTCCTGATATTATCTATCTCTGGACTGGGTTTGTCTTTGTCTAATGAACGGGAAGGGCTTAGTCGATACCAATCTTCTTCACCCCCTCCCAAATTTGTTATTTGCATTTGTGTACTTATGATAATTTATGTAATATCTGATATTTTTAGTGATTGATGTTAAAGTGAATAAAATCACCTAAACTCATTTAGTTCTGTGTGTTGGATATACCCAAAGCCCAACTTTTCCCCTATTCGTTTAATATAGTTTGTATCAACGTCGTGTGTGTGTTTGAAAACACCGAATCGGTGTGAGCGCAGATGCGAGTCTGGAAAACTGGCAAATAATTGTTTGACCAGGAGAGTGAAAGAGAAGATTGAGAGACACGATTTGTCGTAAATAAGTCTGTCTTTACTCTCCTCCAGCACGCTGTGAAGTAACTATTAAATGTCTACATTTTCTATCACTGAGCTTTCCATCATCATTTTCCACTCAAAACCGGACCACTATTTCTACGACTCTTTTCTCTCAAAATAAATTTACGACATAGAAGGAGAAGAGGAAGAAGAGAAAACACTAGAAGAATTAGAGGAAGAAGAAGTAGAAAAATAAGATGGAAAAACTAGACGTCTGTATATGTGTTGACTGTGCAAATCTCTTCTTTACGTTTTCCACAAATTGCATAAATGTAAATATAACAAGACCTTACACTTTTTTTGTTTTGTTTTTATTTTATTTTAATATTTTTTTAGCTGCTGCTCCACAAAGAGCCACCTGTAATAGTGGCTTTGAGCCAAGTGCATATAATCCAACAACATGCGTGGGTAAGTATTATTATATGACTATCCTCTTACGATAACAGACCTCGAAATTTAGGTGAACATTGGCGTGGGTTTTCCAAAAAGCACCATTGTACTATTAAAGTCAAAGCAGTAAACGTGCATGCCAGAAGTCTCGTGGCGGCCTCGGTATATGATCTACTGTAGGGTTTCAAAGGGTACATGGAAGAAATTGTTATTTTACAGGTAGCCTGCTATATGCGTAGGTCCAGTTTTCGTCGATTTTAAAATAACACCAATTTTGACACACCGTTTTAAAAAATTATATATGTAAATAGAACATATATATGGTTCCTGGGTTGTCTAGCCTCTGGTGGCTGAACGGCTAGGTTTAAGTTACAAAAATGTTGCTGACAATATATTTCGCCACAGCTGGCTGATGAGATTGATATAAGTAAATCTGGTAATCGTTCTGTCCCAGTTACTATTATAATTTAATGGTTCTATTCTGGTTTCTCATGAAAAAAATGAGGAAATTGGACCGCACAGGTCACAGCAAGAAGCTCATCAATATTAAATATTCTTGGATGCTTATAATATTATAAGTTTGTATGATCATAAGCAAACAGAAGTACTCAAGACCTAATCTTCACAGTCAGTCAGCTGAGTGAAAAGGCCCTTGAGTAGAAGAGATTCATCTTTGTTTCATAGATCTGGAAAAGGCGTTTGACAGGGTCCCCTGGGGCAAACTTTGGAACTGTTTGGCAAGGAAGAACATTCCAGCACCTCTGATTCATGCTATACAGAGCTTCTACAAGTCTTGCAGAAATTATGTGAGGACAGCAAACCATAAGTCAGAAGAGTTCAGGACCACCACTGGTATAAGACAAGGTGATATCCTGTCACCTTACCTTTTCATACTCCTCATGGACGATGTCATCAAGGCATGTAAGGAGAGAACAAGAAAGTATTCAGTGGGGTACTGGAAGATGAGACAGGTCTGTATTTTGGAGCTGGCATTTGCTGATGATGTTGCCCTGATTGCTAAATCAAAGGCACATCTCAAATCCAACCTGCAAGTCTGGAAGGAAGAGCTGGAGAAGATAGGGATGGTCATAAGCAGATTTAAAATAAAATCCATGGTGGTATCACGAGAAGAAAAAGACATCAGATTAAGCTGGGAGAACAGGTCCTGGAGCAGGTCGACCACTTCAAATACCTGGGAGCTATTATAGAGCAAAAGGGAGGCATCAAAGAAGAGTTAGCCACTCGAAAAGCAGCATCTGGGAGACTTTTTCAGGCCATAAATCGGGGATTTCCTCAGCAAGAGAGAGGTTGGTAAGAAAACGAAGATGGCTGTATACCACTCCACCTATGTCCCAGTCTTGACATATGAATGCGAGTCATGAGCAATGACTACAACCCACAAAAGCCAGATCCAAACATCAGAAATGAGGTATCTGAGGAAGATGGTTGAAGTAACAAAAAGAGACATGGTACGCAACCAGACGATTCGTCAAGGCCTTAAATCCCACCCCCAACTAAGATGGTTTAGCCATGTCTGCAGAATGGGAGAAGGTCGGCTACCACGACAAGCATGGGAAACAAAGAGCCAGGGATCCAGACCCCAGGACGACCCAGAGTCCACTGGGAGGACAACATTAGACAATCTTTGAAGGACCGAGGACTAGAATGGAACCAGGCCAGGAGGATGACAGCCGATAGGTTAGTCTGGCGCTCTCTCTTCCAAACCTCTACACCTCACGGTAGAAGGGGAATGACTAAGTAAGTAAGTCATCAGTTTCACATTAATGATCTTGTCATCAATTTCACATTATCATCTTGTCATCAATTTTACATTAATGATATTGTCATCGATTTCACATTAATCATCTGATCATCAGTTTCACATTAATGATCTTGTCATCAGTTGCACGTTAGTGATCTTGTCATCAATTTCACATTAATGATCTTGTCATCAGTTGCACATTAGTGATCTTGTCATACTGCTTCAGTCCTTCTGTTTTACGCAAGCACCTATTTATGAAAGTATACAGCTTTTAGGTTGTTGTTTGTATTGTTCTTTATATTTCTGATCCACACATTAGGACTATTTTGATCTTTGAGTTGAAGGATCCCATCTCATTGTAGCATCCCTGACAAGGAAGAGGCTGACAGATTGGGAAAGGTAGGTGGAAAACTACCTCAGCCTGATGCAAGCATAACATTTGAAGAGGCAAAGAGTTTTATCAGAAACAGATACAGAAACAAATAGGATGCAGAGCATCCATGTCACTCACAAAATGATGCATATTACCAGCTCAGCAGAAGTGAAGAAGTAATAATTTTCAGACCCCGCACGGGCCACACAAGACTGGGATACCATATATCTAATGAGTTACGGAAAAGAACTACCGAAGAGTGTAAATGTGGCGCTGATTAGTGATTTCTGAACATCTGCTTCAAAGATCCCCAACATATGAGGAACAGAGAAAAGAAATGTGGCCATCACCAGGACCATTCCTGTAAAAACTCTATGGAGATACAAATTGTCTCAAGTTGACCACTGCTTTCTTTGAAAATGTCAAAGTAGACGTCTGAGAGTGTACGAAGAAGAACATTCCTCTTGACCTCCATGTTTCCAAATAATACCGTACAAGAATAATAGGCTTCTAAATGGTTTTTTAAACTTGTAAGGCTTCACATTTTCATTTCGTTACTAATTAACTTTTGAGCTAATTATAGATAAACATTTTCAGATATCGATGAATGCAGAGATGAAATTAATCTACGATGTCAGCACAAGTGTACTAACACAGTTGGTAGCTATCAGTGTTCTTGTAGATCTGGCTATGTTGTCAGCAGACCAGATCCTTCCAAATGTGAAAGTATGTATGGCTGTTCTGATTGAGTCTTTATTCATTCTTCCCCTCCCACTCACATGATGGGCAGGGTTGGAGTTGAAGCTGCAGTATTAATGTTCATTAAAAAATGGATACGGTAGTCCCATAGCAGATACTGGCGTAGAGAAGAGAAGTGTTAGAGACTTCACAATGCTAAGTGTCCAGATTCGAGAGGGAGAGTGGCCAGTTTCCTCGCTGCCATTGCCTTCTCTAACTCAAGAGCAGAGTCACGTAACCATTTACAGCTGGGTAGAATGAAGCGTTACGCACCGGTATTTTTCGAACCTGGGTCCTTTGCCGCTAGAGGCAGTACTCTAACCATTTTGCCAGTCGGACGCTCAACTTTCATGTATACGTATTAAACTATATTTTGCACGTTTAAAAAAGGTTGAATAAGCCAGATTGCGGTTGTTGAATAATAAATTATTATTTCTTTAAGCTCACGTAGACTCCGGTCCTATATGTTGTAAATTCCCCACCCACAACTCTTGAAGGCTAAGAAAATTCAGAAGAAAAACATGTTTTTTTTTAATTAATACTTTATTTCACGTTCACTTATAGTAAAAAACCGTGCAACATCATGTTAAAGACAGATAGACTTATTACCGCATAGATTTAATTGCTAATTGACTAAGTGTGATCAACATGCAAAATTACTTTAATAAACTCTTTAACAAGGAGTCTTCACAAGATATTCAGATAAGCGAAAACAATGCTTGCTGTTGCTGACCACGTTAATTCTGTAACCTGCCGACCACTTTTGTGAAGAATTTAAGCAATGGTTTATTCTACCTCGTTAAGCCCCACCGCTGAGTTAATCAGTGGAATTATTATTATAACATAGCTGTGTTTAGAGTGTGTGTTTAGTAACTTTGACTGAGACAAACATGTAGTACATTTAAAATGATTGAATCGAAGTTAAATTTGTATAATTACAAATAATAAAATGTAATAATTACTTTAAGTTTAACAGCTTAAAAAAAACTTTTATTATTTAAAAGAATAATAGTTAGTTACAAAATGAAGTTTTACCACTCGGGTGATGCTTTTTTGATAAGATGTTCAAGTGGTAGCATATAGGTTAACGTAGCTGCTAATAATGATTCTAATCCTCCTTATGGATTGGTTCTTTTCACTCTGCTCGCACTCATCTCTGGTCAAAGTTCAGGCGCCGCACGTTCCCAGAGTGTCAAGGAGTAACGGCCAAGCTGGTTCTGCGTCTGTCTATGAGATCCTCATATGATAGCATCTCGCACAATGTCAGTCCACTTCTGCCTTCACTGGGTTCCAGAGATAGTACTTTCTGCTGGTACCACCAATAAGCCAATCTTGGCTACAGACTTGTTTCTCAGATGAATAAAAGAGACGAATCGTTCTCTTACACGCGTCTAGGATGTCTTTAATTTTACAAAAGACTCCCTCTCTGACTTCATGTGTCTTCAATTTCCTAGTCCCGGTGTTCCTCATTAAAATGTAGAGATGTCCTGTGCTTTGTAAGTCTTATTTGAGTCTCCCATGAAAGGTCCAGTTGATAAAAAAGAAAAGAATTCTGAATCTAGTCCACTCTTGCGAGGTCTGATGTTGTTTTGGCGATCGTGAATTTCACAGTGAAATAAAACAGCGAAATGGTCAGACTATATTCCCTCTTTTCCCAAGCGTTCATTTGTTATAGATTTAAATAAACGCTCCAATCATATTCAAACAAGTCGGATGTGGTACTTTCAAAATATTTCCGACATGGAAAAATTTTGAAAAGGTCATGTCTCCAATATATGGTAATATGCTGTCCGATGCCCTTGTGTACAAACTTACCGACTAATCGGTAGACACACATGAAAACATGCCCACATGTGTCACACAGACAGTAATGTTGGTGTATCAAGGATGACCCGGAATCGCTTATGTCATAAGTTTCGCCTCGTGCACGGGTTATCCTGTGTTTCACCAGACACAGAAATCTGGTTCTATTTAATACTCCTGCCCAACCCAAGCCTGGATAAACAAGCACCATGAAAAGATGGTCAGACAGATTATGCGATAAAATATTGTCGTTGATAATAACCTGGCGTAACTTAACACATCTTCGTGAAGCGTGAATGTGACACAAGAAGATAAGAATTACTCCCGTAGCAAATACTGCCATAGTGGAAAGGCGTGTTAGAGTCTTCACCATACTATGTCCAGCATAACGAGTAAAATGTATGAAAGGGCAAAATAAAGTGTCAAATAACAAGTGTATAATGAAGAAATAAGAAGAAAAGAAGTTTAGTACCGGAGGGCTAAAGGTGTGAGACATCACACAAGAGGACAGGACAGACATTTCGTCACATATAGTATGGCTTTACTGGTGTAAATCAGATAGTATGACTTTACTGGTGTAAATCAGATAGTATGACTTTACAGATGTAAACAAACTGGTAGGAATTTGCAGATGTAAATAAGACAGTATAAAACAAGATTAAAATAGTCATAGAGCTCTAATAATCCCCCACCCCCCCCCCCCCCCCCCCCCCCGGATCTTGAAAACTAGAGCTAATTCGCGATTTTTAATTTCATATTCATGATCAGTATATCCAAATTAGTTTAAAATAGCTACTGTTGTCTCGGATACATTTTGGCAGTTGTCCAGTGTAATTAATAAAAAAACAAAATTAAAAAAACAAATATACCATTATAAAAAAATAACCCCACCCCCCCCCCCCCCCCCCCCCTCCCCCATTCATACATTAAGAAAACAAAACAAAAACACTACTAACTTTTCAAAGTGTAAGGAAAAACAACAAAATAATACAAATAACAGGACACGTGACACGTGAAAACTGCCAGTAACAGAATTAAGAAAACATGACGTTCTAATATAAATTGACACCACCAGCAGCAATCAACTCCAAACAACAACAGATATTTGAATATAACACAAAACTGAAAATACAATGACACTATCTACCCTAATTATGACCGACAACATGGTAGACCAAAATGGTGGATGAGAGAAGATAAATGGTCCCATTTCTCCTCCCATTTCCTTCTAAAACTATCAAACTAATAAATAGAAATTAGACACAGGAAAACAAAATATAAAATACAGAAAAAATATTAGTTCCTCGAAATGCTTTACCTGTTTATTAATGATTGACAATTTATTATTTTGACCATAACATGCCATATAGAAAAAAGGTCAGACCCTCGTGTTATGGTGAATAAAGAGAGTATAATTTTAAGCTCTTTAGGGTGAGACCTCTACTGCAATTGACTAATATGTGAAACTGGCGGCACCATGACAGGAGCAGGGTGGCAACGTGCACGTCTCCAACCCAGTTGAGGGAGAAACTTATGGGAACTAGAGAAGCCTTAGATGGACTTCCAGTTTATAAAAGATATAGATGTGGTTATTATAGAGCAAACGACACAGAATGGCTAGACTATAACGGCTTTGTTGTGGAGAGTCCGCTGTTCGCTGTTTCTGATGTCATTAATCAGAGTTTGTATTATATAAGCAGTCCTTGTTCTGGTATCTCCATAGTAACAGAGACAGAGGTAGAGAGGAGACAAGAACTAGAGACGGAAGTCAAAATGACGTGGAAAGAACTTAAGCTGATATCACGTGACAGGATACGTGGAAAGAACTTAAGCTGATATCACGTGACAGGATGACTTAGCATGTGTTTGTTGAAGGCCTATGCTCATGAGCCGCAATAGCATAGTGGTTAGTGCACTGGCTTCCTAGCGCAGTGGTCTATGGTTTGATCCCCAGATGAGGTGTGATTTTTTTAGGCCACAAACGGCTCCTGGGTTGACCCAGCCCTAAATGGGTACCAGAGCAACTTCTGGGAAGGTTAATGCGGCCAGCGTGATGCTGGCCACATCACCCCTAGTATGCCGACGGCCAAGAAAATATGGACCTAACACCATATTCCCAATATGCCCCAATGGGCGTGTAATGAGATCCTATGCTCATTGGGAAGCGAAAGCATATTGATTGATTGATTGTATTATAATTCTTCCATTGCAGTCGTGAACATTTGTGGTGAAGGTTTCCTACCTAGTCCAGCAGATCCAAGCAAATGTGAAGGTGAGTTTTATGATAACGTAGTCATTTATTTTGTTGTATTCTTTGAAGTCATAGCTACACAGTCATTCAAGACGGAAGAAGGTTCTCTATTAAGGAGGCCCATGACGCTGTATAGAGAAAACCGAAATGAGTCAGCGCTGCTAACGTAATGCTTGTCATGTAGGAAAATCTCAAGGTTTGGCATCTGGAATATTCGAACACTGAACAGACCAAGGAAAACTACATATGGCAGCCAAACTATAACATTTAATTCTGGGGATTGTGCGACATAAGGTGCAAAGAAAAAAAAAGGAAGGAACTGAACACATGAAAACTATGTCAACGAATCAAAAGAGTTATGATACAATGGCTCCCATCTTATTGTAAAAACCCCGGCAATGAAGAGGCCAACAGATTGACAAAGAAAGTGGAAAGTTACCTCAGCATGATACATCCATAACTGTCTAAGAGGCAAAGAGATTTATCACAGCATCCAGACCACTACAAATATGATGCATACTACCAGCTCAACAGAAGAGAACAAGTGGTAATCTACAGACTTCGCACAAACCACAACATATTGCGATACCAATCATTTAACAAGCGAAAGATAGGAACTGCCGATGAGAGTGGCTGTACCACTGATAAAATAATAACTGAATATATGTTTCACAGACATATGAGGAACAGAAAAAGCACATATGGCCATCACCATTAACATGTAGACGTCTGAGAGTGTATGAATTATAAGAAGAACACAGGACAAATGGTTTTGTCCTTAGAACACGAGGAAGAAAGTGCACATTATAGACTCTAAGGCTGTCTAGGGAAGCCATATAAGATCTCATTGAATGAGATGTAAAGGAAGTCATAATAACGTCAGCTATTTTAAACACGGCCAAAAGAAATATGAAGATTAGTGTCATTCAATGTTATACACCAACTAATGACATAAAGGAACCGGCGAAGGAAGCATGTTACGCCTGGCTACAAATTACTATGGATAAAAAGAGAAAAAAGATGCTATAATTGTGATGGCTGACCTAAATGCAAGGACAGGAGCAGACATAGCAGCTGTGAAGACATCGTATTAAAACGCGGACTTGGGATAATGAACAAAATAAATAAATATTCATTATTTAAATAATTTTAAAATCAACTTGCTGTTGGTGAAAGCATGTTATTACATAACAGAATTCATAAAGCCCAGTATGTTCTTCTTATCTCATGTCCCACTGACATTTACCTGGTTCTTGTCATCAGTTTCAAATTTGTAATCGTGTCGCACAACTTCACTCCTTGTTTTCTACGCAAGCAGCAATTTATGATAGCCTACCTACAATACTATCGACATGGTTCAGTCTGCCCAGCTGTAAATGGGTACTTGACTTTGTACTTGAGATAAGGAAGGATAAGGCAGTGAGGAAGGGAACTGGTCACCTTACCTCTCGATGCTGGACCTAGTATAGTCTCTAACACTTAACTCCCCTACGCCAGTATCTGCAATGGGACTTCCTATACCTTTGTTTAACCTACAAAACAAATGTACAGACAACAGGTTAATGTGAGATATCTCATACATAAAAAAGAAAGCTGTAGTTATAGCCAGCAAGTATCAATTGAACATAATTATGAAAGGAAAAGCTAGAAGATAAATGGGCACAAGGATGATAACAGCAAGGGAGGGACGGAAAGTAGCCTGTCAGAGAATACCTTCAGGACGAGATGAACTTTTAAGATCCATTGCAGCCAACCTCCATCACGCAGATGACATTTGGTCTTATCTAATATTAGTGGCTAATTTCTAAAGTGGCACATGTTAGGGTCTCCCTCTGTGGTGAAACTTGTTGAGAACCCAGCGTTGCGCACTAAGCTAAGAGAAGTCACTGGAGTCGCGGACGTAATTCTTTGACCTGAGTGACTGCATTCAGGAGGATCTCACCGTGGACCCAGTGTTAGGCAGAGGAAGCTGAAAAGTGGATGTGTGTAGGACGTGACAATTCCTTGGGAGAGCCCAGAACCAGATTACAGTATTTTAGCTCGGCATAGATGGAGAGCCCTCTTGGTGGGCGGGGAATGTATAGTATGCCACTCATTTCTTACTCCTTGTTTTGGACTAGATGTGATGATCCTTTAAATGTAAGCCAAGCTGGACAAACTGGAGCTCATGACTTCAACTCAACAGGTTTCGGAATGGCAGAAATGCCACAGGAAAAAAGTCTAGATCTACAGTGTAGATAATACCCCGGAGTCTTCAACTTGGTATTGGTTTTAAAGAAGCGAGAAGCTCAACAGCCCTATTTAAACAACAACAACAAACTGGCTGTCGTTGTTCCATTACTGTACTTTGTTTAATGTTTCTGTTGCAGCTTGACTGTTATGTTAACACTATTCCAGATAAAA
The DNA here is from genome assembly GCA_024509875.1 of Oreohelix idahoensis. Taxonomy (NCBI): domain Eukaryota; kingdom Metazoa; phylum Mollusca; class Gastropoda; order Stylommatophora; family Oreohelicidae; genus Oreohelix; species Oreohelix idahoensis. The sequence goes on from JAMPIV010012472.1 coordinate 56,194, forward strand.
GAAACACTCAGAAGAACAATAATAAGAGAAGGAAGAACGTTGGGCCTAAATAATGTGCAAGAGCTAAGAGGAGTGGCGTCACACGTACAACCTGGAGAGCACTGGTTTCTGCCTTATGCGCCGTGTTTGGCACTTAAAGAATTTATTATTATTATTATTATTATTATTCCAGATATTAATGAATGTAACCGGTCGGGTGGATCCCCATGTGAGCACATCTGCACCAACACTCCAGGCAGTTACCAATGTTCCTGCAGACGTGGTTACAAAGTCACTTCTTGTGATTCAAATAAATGTGAAGGTAAGTTCTTATATTCCATGCGATCCAGACCAATGGCAGGGTCAGTCATTGAATAACATTATATATGTTATATATATATATATATATATATATATATATATATATATATATATATATATATATATATATATATATATATATATATATATATATATATATATATATATATATATATATATATGTATATATATACACATACATGTTTATGTTTTTATTTTCCTTTTTTTGAATTTCGTGCACGTCTTTGTCCATGGAAGTAAGTAATTGAGCTCTTAGTATTAAATAGAGCATATCCTGTAATAGAGAAGCTGGTCATTGACAGTCGGTAAATAACCAAGAAAATACCTTGAGAATAAAAGCATTTCGTTTTGTGGAGGAATATTAAAGAATATCATGGACAGCTAAGAAGAGCAATACAGACTTGTGTTTCATTACTACATGGACAGAAACATTGACAATTAACAAGCAGCTGGAGTCTGCCCATCTCAGTTACCAAACGAGTCGTCATATCAGCGGTTCAATCTAAACACGCCGCCGACTATCTTATCTCAATTGCTTACCGCAAGCTAGGATGACCGGGTAACAAACAGGTGACGTCATAGAGAGGAATGTCAACAAATGTTTGCACCTATAAAATATTTGTCACACGAGCAGAAACAGAAAGTAAGAAAGAAAAGTGCGACAATTGAGAGCACATAATAAAAATCAGTAACACAAATGTACCGATACTGCCGGAGAGAAACAAAGATCGATAGGGGCCGCCCCGTTTTGTCACACACACTTGCCACATCCTGTTGTTGTTCGCCTGTTTAATCATGTCATTATTCGCATGTTTAACCTTATGTTTGCACACTTACCACATTCTGTTGTTGTTCGCCTGTTTAACCATGTCATTATCCACATGTTTAACTTTATATTTGTACACGTGCCCCATCCTGTTGTTGTTCGCCTGTTTAAGCTTGTCATTATCCATATGTTTAACTTTTTATTTGTACACGTGCCTCATCCTGTTGTTGTTTATCTGTTTAACCATGTCATTATCCACGTGCTTAACCTTATGTTTGTACACTTGCCTTATTCTGTTGTTGTTCGCCTATTTAACCTTGTTGTTACATGTTGTAATTTATTTTAAAAACCATGTTTGTCATTCATCATTTTCATGACAATGTAAATTGAACACGGCAACAGCAACTTGAAATATACTACTCGTCAAAAGTCAAGGGCCACTTAGAAAAACCTTGGTTGAAACCATAAAACAAATCTGATATAAACGTAATTGGTATCAGTCAAAACGGCATTTATTGAATACCAAATTGACATGTCACGTAAAGAAATGGAAACACACATTCAAACGCAATGAAGCTGTGAAGTGTGTCAACCACCTTTTCAAAAGTCACACAATAGATATTGGACAAATAGACATTTCAAAATCGGGTATGACCACCGTTTGCAGCAAGGCATTCAGACAGCGTAGACGCATCGAGTCCACAAGGGTCCGAAGAGTATCCTGAGGAACAGCTTGCTATTCCTGAAGCAGAAATGCAGTTAGCTGTGCAACATCCATTGGCAGGAGGTGATTTGTTGACAATCTTCGACCAAGGACATCCCAGAGGTGCTCAATCGGAGAAAGGTCAGGTAAATGAGCTGGCCACGCCATCCTGATGATCCTATGCTGCTGAATAAACTCATTCACCACATGAGCTCGATGGGGTCGAGCGTTATCATCTTGGAGGATGGCATTACCACCTATGGCCTCCAGAGCAGGCTGAACAATTGGTCTCAAAATTTCGTTCTGGTATCTTGGGCCGGTCATGTTGTCTTAGATGATGTAGAGTGGGGTCCTGCCGTGTCTGTAAAAGCCTCACCAGGCCATGACAGAACCCCTACCATAACGATCCACCTCTCGAATTGTGTCATCAGTAAATCGCTCTCCTTGTCGTCACCAAACTCGAATCCTGCCATCATTGAATGACACAGTGAAGCGAGATTCATCAGTGAAGAGAACTTGACTCCAATGTTGCCTTGTCCATCGGATGTGCTCGCGACACCAAGCAACACGGGCTCTGCGATGAGCAGGAGTAAGAGGGATTCTGACTGCAGGACGTCGAGCAGCCAGTCCAAATTCATGTAAGCGTCTGCGAATGGTGCTTTGACTGACATTAACGTTTACAGTTTGTCTCAGCTGACATCTTAGAGTGGAACAAGTCACTGTTCGATGGCGCAGGGCTGACAACAAGAGGTACCGGTCATTATGTCTATTGGTGCATCTAGGGCGATCTGGCCGGTGGCCATCCTCCACACTTCCTGTGGCCTGAAATCTCTCCAAAATTCTTTGGATAGTAGAGTGTGACACTTCAAGCCGTCTAGCAACCTCACTGACAGATAAACCACTTTCAACCCACGCTATAGCCCTCATTCTTTGTAAGGTGTCAAGACTTCTTCTTGGTGGCATGGTTTTTGCAAGTGATGAAACTACCCTAAGCCTGCTGATTGTAAAACAAATTAAGAGTGAACTCTGTTCACGAGACGTCGCCATTGCACGTGGAATGTCAATCAGCACGATTACTTCACCTGTTTGGTTGTACGGAAGTTTGAAAAAACAGATTAAAAATGTGAATTTATGGTCAGCACACCAAATTGCACGTGATCACCATGGTTGTCAGTGAGTTGTTTTTATGCTTAACGTGCATAGAGGACTGTCAGAGGAAGATATTGCACCCATGTTTACTAAAAGCTTCCTTCATTTAATCATTCTATGCGCTTATATAAAAGTGTTTTAAAAATAATAGGGTGGCCCTTGACTTTTGACGAGTAGTATAATTCAGCTCAGTCCGTGGAACAGTTACGATTATTTATTATACGATCCACAACACAGTTTGTTCCACTAATTTACATTATAAGCAGGAATGAGCTTCATAACACATGGTTCTATGTCCATCAGAAGACATGAATAATTAGACAAGCGAGCCGTCACAGTCCGCGTAGAATCTTATATAGACACCGTAAATATCGGCTGAAATAATGTACAATACTTCCTTATTAATTGCCATACATCTCTGGCACACACTAGGATGCAGTCATCAATGAATTTATGAATGAACCCGTGGACATCGAACACTTTGACAAAAGCTCTCAGACACACATCTGTACACCTTGACGGACACCAGCCAAAAGAGGTCAAAAAGTGATCGTTAGTTCTTAGATGCAGACGGCGCATACGTCATATCTCTTTTAACTTACGTCATAGACAAAAGTAATGGTGCGGTTTCAAAATCGATGCGTTTTCATGCAACTTCTGATGCGCACAGCGATGTCTTCAGTGGTGAGTGCAAGCTTGTGTGCAAAATGAGGTGTAACACTTGTCATTATCCACATTCTTAGCCTTGTGTTTGTACACAACACTAACGTTGCCATTGAACACCTTCGTGACCAGGTAATGGCACACCTGCTTCAACTTGTCTTTTTACACCTACTTGAAATGTGTGACTGCACACCTACTCACCAGTTTGTGTTAATCCATAATCTGGTACACTGTTTTCTCATTATTCACAGATGTGGATGAATGCCTCAACAATCCTTGTGAACAAGTATGTACCAACAGTGCTGGTAGCTATATCTGTTCTTGCAGAGATGGTTATGATGTCAGTTCATCCGACCCTACCAAGTGTCAAGGTACACAATATGCTAATAATGACTGAAGTTGTGAACATGCTTTGCTTAATTTTAATGGATACATAAATAATTAAATAAAGGTAATTAACAAACATTCTTTGAAAGGAAATGATGACACTAGGCAACAGAAAAGAAATGTAAGGGATAGGCTTACCGGGAATCGAACCAATGCCATCCAAATGGCGCCATCGACTTAATCTGTTTTTAAAAAAATAAAATTGTTGCCTCGTTTAGGCGCGTCCCGTTCAACCTAGTCGGTTATATTAGGGCGCATGTCCAAATACAAAAGACCTTTAGGTTTCGTGCCTAAATCTGTGAAAGTAATTATCTATTTCATTTTAAATGGAGGAGCTGTTCCACATTTTAACGTCAAGATTTAAACAAAATTGGGATGAGTATGTTTTCTAATATTTAGAATCTCATGAATTCAAATGTGTCAAAATATATTGCCAGAGCACTCTATGAAAAGGAGGACTTTAAAAACTGTAATTTTTTAAGTACAATGAAGAAAACAATACATTTCTCAGAACTGTATTTTTTTATTACTAATTTTCTTATTGCTTGCAGATTTATTAATCAGTCAGCACGGTATTTGGGCTGTACATTAATTTTGTTGATTTTGAAAAGGCTTTTGACAGTATACATAGGGAAATTTTATGGAAAATACTGTGGGTTTATGGAATTCTAAGCTGCATAGTGTCAGTCATAAAAAACCTCTAAGCTACCTTTACGTGAAGCGTTGGGCAGAGCAACCTAGCCTTTGAGGTGAAGACAGGAGTACGACAGGGATGCCCTTATCAACCACTCTATTTTTAACAGTCATAGACTGGGTGATGCGCCAGACAACAGAGGGCAGTCCAAGAGGAATAAGATGGACTACATTTTCTACATTGGAAGATCTGGAATATGCAGATGGCATTGCACTACTAGCACATTCACATCAACACATCCAGGAAAAAACAGATAGACTTAATAAGTTTAGCCAGCAGGTGGGCTTGAACATCAATCTAAAAAAGACAGAGGTCATGGCGCTCAATGTGAGCAACCCTGAGCCCATATCAGTAAGGAATCAGCAACTGGAACAGACAGACACCTTCACATACCTAGGATGCATAGTAACACCAGATGGCGGAGCAAGAAAAGACACCAACAACAGAATGAATAAAGCAAGAACAGCCTTTTTTAGTCTAAACAACATCTGGAAGTCCTCTCAGCACAGCACAAGCCCAACATGCCTAAGAAAAATTATCCAAATCTTTTGGCCAAATACCATCACCAACCAAGATCTGCTTACTCGGAGCAAGCAAGAAGACATGTGCACCATCATAGCTGGCAGACGCTGGAGCTGGGTTGGCCATGTCCTCAGAAAAGACCCCGATGCCATCACAAGAACAGCTATGCAATCAACCACTGAAGGAAAACGAAAAATAGGCCGACCAAAAACTACTTGGTGGAGGACTTTGGAGGCTGAGATGCAAAGAATGAACCAGAGTTGGGGCACTGTACGAAGGATGGCCGCTGACCGAGCAAAGTGGAATCAATTTGTTGTTGCCCTACAAGACGCCATCAGGCGTGACGGCCACTGACTGCTTTAACGGTTATCGGCTAAGGATCAAAGAAGAAGAAGACGGTGGGACAGAAACTTTCCTTTGTTTTATAAAACCATGGATTAAAAAAAAATATTGTAGCTGACAACATTTTAAAGGACTTTGATAGCACAGAAATGGGAAAAAAACTGTGACCTTGTCTTCAATAAGTAGGTTAAGCCCTAGTTAAACAACAACAACAACAACCGTATTGTTTATGTTTCAGTCGTTAATTTCTGCAAAAGCAACCCTTGCCAACATACGTGTACCACCACTAGCACAGGATTTCAATGTTCCTGCAGAAAAGGTTATGCAGTCAGTAAATCAGACACTACAAGATGTGAAGGTACGCCACTGTGACACTATTTAAAATGTTCCCACGCAATTTTTGCTACATGACATAAGAAATTGTTCTCTTAACAAAGGGATATAATTAGCGATTTTCAAAATGAGCTCCCTTGAAGCCAGGAAAAATACCGCAGTACAGGAATCCCAGCTTAACGCAGTTTATTCATTCTTTAAAAATCGAGCTCTAATCGAAAAAGTGCTAAACGAAAATTGATTTCTTGAAAGAATTAACAGAAATCAAGTTAGTTCGTTCCAAGGTCCAGAAACTGCAGTAAAATTAAGTAAAAAGTAATTTAAAAAATTAAATAGCGAACAATATTTGTTTACAAATACTTCCAGACATTTTGAACATAAACGAAATATTATGTATTTACTGTACTTGTAAAATAAAATAATATACTACTCGTCAAAAGTCAAGGATCACTTAGAAAAACCTTCGTTGAAACCATAAAACAAAGCTGATATAAACGTAATTGGTATCAGTCAAAACGGCATTTATTGAGTACCAAATTGACATGTCACGTAAAGAAATGGAAACACACATTCAAACGCAATGAAGCTGTGAAGTGTGTCACCCACCTTTTCAAAAGTCACACAATAGATATTGGACAAATAGACATTTCAAAATCGGGTATGACCACCGTTTGCAGCAAGGCATTCAAGACAGCGTAGACGCGTTGAATCCACAAGAGTCCGAAGAGTATCCTGAGGAACAGCTTGCCATTCCTGAAGCAGAAATGCAGTCAGCTGTGCAACATCCATTGGCAGGGAGTGATTTGTTGACAATCTTCGACCAAGGACATCCCAGAGGTGCTCAATCGGAGAAAGGTCAGGTGAATGAGCTGGCCACGCCATCCTGATGATTCCATGTTGCTGAATAAACTCATTCACCACACGAGCTCAATGGGGACGAGCGTTATCATCTTGGAGGATGGCATTACCACCTGTCATAAATTAACCATGATACAACGTTACAATATCTCCAATGATACAACGTAGGGATAAAAACTAATGCGTAAGCTGCTAGAAAAAATGATCGCCCACGCCGCGGGTCATCCCATCACCCGCCATGGAAATTAAATTGTTAGACTTGAAGGCAAAACGGAACGGGATGAGAACGGAGATCAAAAGGAAAAATCTGACGGAACGCGTGCTTGAAATTAGCAAGGCTAAAAGACGCAAGTGGTGGGGAAAGGAGGAAAAAGTCACGTTCCCCAAGTTGACATAACGTAAAGAAATCGACAAAAGGGACCTTGGATATTATACGCCACAGTCATTTTTTGGACGCTTTTGCGATAACTTAGTCCGTTTATTTGAATGCAGTGATGAACGCATTCCAGAAGATTCTAGAAAATATTTGAAAAGTAACTTTTCTTAATAATAATGTTAGGAATATAAAACCTAGCTGGCCGGATGGCCCATCTTGATCAGTGAAATAATATGCTTTCATTTATACAGACGGACAGATAATAAGAAAGATATTGACAAAAGACTGTGTTGTTCATATCAACGAACGACTACATTGAAATAAAACATGTCACTAATTTTCAAAAAATTGTGGCCTTGAAGACGCAAGTGCTAAAATCTAGTTGGAATGAAGAGACGGGGTGGGATGGTGAATTGTGGCTAAAAAAAACTTTAAAGGGCAAAATTGTGTAGGGGAAGGCAGAGTTGGTTCAAAAAACAAGTGTGTTTTTTTGTGAAACGCAAGTAGAGACGGACGGACCAACAGACAATAAGGCATACTTGACTGAGGTATGACTGAAATGACTTTTTGGTAGGATATTTGAATTTGAAAAAAGAAAAGGCAGTGATTGGCCATAGATGAATATATTATCGGCGCTCAGACGCGCATTTTGTGCCATTCATTATAAGTTGTCCTAGTAGACACCGTGAATTATTAAGTGGTGTAATTTCCAGAAGCTATTGAAATATTTAGAGGGACGCCATCCTAAGGCCAGCAGCTCAGCTGAGTTTTGCTAGCATTTAACTGTGTACTATATTCATAATTCTGGTAAGACTGAAATTATTTCTTTGTACATTTCAATATTTGTTTAAGGTTTCGAGTGATTTGATACTGCAATAGCATAATCTGTCCCTTACAACAAGTAAGGATTCGCTCTAGACCCCCCGCCCCAGTTCAGGGTCTAGAGACAAATAAAATACATAAACTCCAGCAAGGATTATGAAGGACAGATCAAGTGTTGAGATCAGTGAAACATATCACCTATCCTATTCTATGGGAGGAAGCTAATGAACATATTTCAGAATACGTAGTCTGGGAGAACTTATCCTATGTGAAACCAACTTGGTAAGATGTGTTGTTTGGTCAGAAAGATCTGATCCGTCTATGTGGTGTTGTTGTTGTGTAGGTTGTGTCCAGAAATGGTTAGAGGATGGAATTCTGACACATGACTAATACTTTGATTGCAGAACTGTGAGTTTCAGTTGGCACCAATGCGGTGTCAAATGAGTTGTTGAAAATTACAAGAGTGGACCCGTGCAGTAACATTTTGTCAGAGCAGCCTATTATAGCCCCCAAGCACGGAGAGGTGGGGCCACCAGACTTCTGATATTGCCCCCAAGCACGGAGAGGTGGGGCCACCAGATCTCAGCACCAGAGCTACACCTTCAAGCTACGTGAGCGTCTGGTCTGCTGAGAATTCACCAACTCAACTTATTTGCTAACACACCCATAAAAATTCCATCCAATAACTGGACAATGTGTAGTCACCATAGACAGGGAGTGATGAGGCCACCCCAACAGCACATCCATTAAGTGTTCTCCAAAATAGATTACAATTATAAACAGTAGTAATATTAACTAGTCTAATAACATACATATGTACACACCTTGCATTTATTATGTAATATTCATGCATTTCTTTCATAATTGCAAAACCTTTCATATGTTCTGGCCAAAATAAAACCTTGGTTCAGAACAAATAAATTTAAAGAAAATTACTATCAAAATTTTACACACTTGAGTTAGTTCAGTGTATTATAACATTTATTAATATTATTAGACTTAGTAAATATCTGTGTGTGTGTATGTAAACTACCACAACACATTACATATCATTCCCTAGACATTTAACGTAGCCACATTCATTAGTAAAAAAAGATAGGTGTGAGGTCGTAGTGGTAGCAAGAAGGGCCTTCTGACAATTCACAGCTACATTTTATCTCAGGAGCCTTCACAGCTGACCTCATGCATCACACTTAGTAATATCACCATCATACAATACCATCAAATCGACTACACCACCTATGGCCTCCAGAGCAGGCTGAACAATTGGTCTCAAGATTACTTTCTGGTATCTTGGGCCATTCAAGTTGCCTTGGATGATGTAGAGTGGGATCGTGCTGTGTCTGTAGAAGCCTCCCCAAACTCGAATCCTGCCATCATTGAATGACACAGCGAAGCGAGATTCATCAGTGAATAGAACTTGACTCCATTGTTGCCTTGTCCATCGGATGTGCTCGCAACACCAAGCAACACGGGCTCTGCGATGAGCAGGAGTAAGAGGGATTCTGACTGCAGGACGTCGAGCAGCCAGTCCAAATTCATGTAAACGTCTGCGAATTGTGCTTTGACTGACATTAACGTTTACAGTTTGTCTCAGCTGATATCTTAGAGTGGAACAAGTCACTGTTCGATGGCGCAGGGCTGACAACAAAAGGTACCGGTCATCATGTCTATTTGTGCATCTAGGGCGACCTGGCCGGTGGCGATCCTCCACACTTCCTGTTGCCTGAAATCTCTCCAAAATTCTTTGGATAGTAGAGTGTGTCACAGCAAGCCGTCTAGCAGCCTCACGGACAGATAAACCACTTTCAACCCACGCTATAGCCCTCATTCTTTGTAAGGTCTCAAGACTTCTTCTCGGTGGCATGGTTTTTGCAAGTGATGAAACTACCCTAAGTCTACTGATTGTAAAACAAATTAAGAATGAACTCTGTTCATGAAAAGTCGCCATTGCACGTGGAATGTTAATCAGCATGATTACTTCACCTGTTTGGTTCTACGGAAGTTTGAAAAAACAGATTAAAAATGTGAATTTATGGTCAGCAAACCAAATTGCACGTGATCACCATGGTTATCGGTGAGTTGTTTTTATGCTTAACGTGCAAAGAGGACTGTCAGAGGAACATATTGCACCCATTTGTACTAAAAACTTCCTTCATTTAATCATTGTATGCGCTTATATAAAAGTGTATGGAAAATAATAGGGTGGCCCTTGACTTTTGACGAGTAGTATATTATAGGACGAATTGCTCTTACTTCCGTCTCTATTCGCTATATGAGGAGGACTGCCATAAGACGGGGGTAAAACTGTACAATGAAAAAAACAAAAAAACAAATAGTGATACGTCTTACTGAGAGAAAGAACAAGAAAAAACCTACGCTGCGGCCACAAGGCCTTCGTCAGTGAAATACAAACAAAAAGCAGAAGGGAAAGAGAGTGAGAATAAAGTGGAGAACATAAAACAATAAAAATAAGAGAAAACACTCCCTGATGTGTGTCACATGTTGGAAATAAAATGTCTACCACTGAACCGGAAACCGAAAGTGGATACTAAATTCAAAGCATAAATAAACAATAATGAAAACAAAGACTGGAAAACTGAGTGAGGAAAAATTAATATTAAAAAAAAACGGAGAGGAATAAATAAGGAGAGAGGAGATGAAGAAAGAGTTTTATATATATATAATTTTTTTTGGAGGAAAATCACGGGTGATCGCAATCATGATACAAATAGGACTAGAAAGAAAAGGACGCCTCAGACAAAGTAATGCTGAGTGTTCAAACGATTGCGTTTCAGGCAACCCATAAGATGGATGAGGAGTTATTCATGGCAGAGCCGACTGTTGACATCCGAGGAACAGGATCTTATAGCTGTCACCTGGATGTCAGTGGCATGGTGGTGGCCAGGGCCATTGAAATGGATTACTACAGGTGTGGATCCCAATCGAGAAATGTCGTAGAGGTGTCTGTAGAATCGATCCCCAAGTCGTGTGCCCGTTTGGCCGATGTAAGTAATAATGCAACGTTTGCATACAATAGCATAAATGACGTTACGTGACTCGCATGTAAAGCCATTGGTAATGTGACACACATCAGAGAGTGTTTTCTCTTTTTTCTTATAGTGTTATGTTCTCCACTTAATTCTCACTTTCTTTCCCCTTCTGTTTTTTGTGTGTCTGTCCCTGATGAAGGCCTTGTGGCCGCAACTTAGGTTTTTTCTTGTTCTTTCTCCCAGTAAGACGTATCACTATTCGTGTTTTTGTATTTTTTATTTCCCTATTAGTTACAGTTGTCACGGCAGAGCATTTTCTTTTTTAAATACAAAAAATCCCGTTCAAGTTTTGATAGGTTAGAATTAGGATATATAGTACAGTTAAGTGATGATACAATTTTTGATTTCCGGTGTCAAAATATGGTATCATATCTCCACTCCACTAAGTCTAAATATAGTAAAGCGAAAATTTAAAATCTTGTGTATGCATGTGTGTGTGTGTATGTGCTCACCCATTTCCAAAAAAATATCTCACAACTGCCAAGTTGTTAACAAGAGGGAGAAGATGGCTTAGCTGGCTGTATCACCAGACGACAGTTTAGCAGAAGGTGTTGAACAGATTTTCTGACTCCGGACGTAAGAGGCACGGACGTTTGGTCAATGAAGATATTCCAGCAAGCGTAAACACACAAAAATCAATTGAACTTGCTTTGCTTTGCCACCTTCTTTTGCACGTCCAGAAGCACATTCCATCAATTAAAATTTAGTTCTATGTTACTGGCTAACATAGAACTGCTTTCCATTTTGGGGTCATGGTTCATTATACTAGCATTGGCAATTCTTCTTGGCCATCCCACCACCCTAAATGAAGTTGATGAGCATATAACAGTTATATTCCTACCTCCCAAGGAGTTTAGCGATCAGCGTAATGTCGAATTTTTTAAAGCGTATAACAGAAATATGGCATAAAATAAAAACAGTTTTATATAGAAAAAGCGCTATTTGAACAGCGTAAGACCGGGGCATTGCTGTAGATATATTACTGTAGATCAGAGGTTTTCAAACTTTTTTGGTCCGCTGCTCCCTTGACCTGTGCATAAATCACCACGGCTCCTCTCTATACTATATTTATTGATGGACCTTGGCTCATAATATCGAGCCCAACACTTTTCCCAAGCCACCGCGACGCCCTTAGCCGAGGGCCGCGACGCCCCTGGGAGCCGCGACGCAAAGTTTGAAAAGCTTTGCTGTAGATAATTAAGTGTTGCTTGTCTAGTGTGTTAGTATTCAAACTCTTTGGTCTCTGGAAATAAATATTTTTGTTAATTGTTATAGTCCATAACATATTTGAAGTAGGGACATTTAATGTCATTTTTTAAATATAGTTTATACTTAGCACATGATTGTTTCAACATTACTTGACAATATACGCCTAGTTCATTAGCCGAGATGATTCGTTCTCTGCAATCTGTTTGTTACATCCAGAGTCACATTAGAAAAAAATTGTTTGAGGACATTCATCGGCGGTGTGATGGCATTTTTACTAAACATAACATGCATGGAGGCATATCTGGAGTCATTCTTATATAACCACCAGCTATGCACAATGCTACAATATATGTACGTGGAAGTGAACCTCTGTCTGTGAGGCTAATAACATCCTCATTGACTCTTGAAATCATCCACACACTTCCAGGGATTCCCATGTGGGGAAACTTGTTGAGAACCAAGTATTGCACACTAAGCTTAGTGAAGTCACTTGAGCCGCAGTCATAATTCTTTGGCTTTAACTTAGTTGACTGCGTGCACAGGATCTCACTGTAGACCCAGTGATAGGCCGGGTAAGCTGAGAAGTGGCCCTGTGCAGGACGTGACAATCCCTTGGGAGAGCCCAGAACCAGAGTACAATACTTAAGCTCTGCATAGTTTGAGAGCCCCCCCCCCCCCTCCAGATGGGGGAAATGCACAGTATACCACGCACTTCTTACTCTTATCTTGGGACCAGATGTGACGATCCTTTAAATGCAAGCCAAGCTGGAGACACTTGAGCTTATGACTTCAACTCAACACGTTTCGGAATGGCAGAAGAGCCACAGGAAAAGCCTAGATCTACAGTGTAGATAATACTAAGGAGTCTTCAACTTGGTATTGGCTGTAAAAGAGCGAGAAGCTCAGCATCCCTAGTTAAACAACAACAACAACAACAACAACAACAACAACTAAACATAGCAGTATGAAGAACTGAACCTTTTGAGAAGAAGAAGCAGAATTGCATCCAAACGTTGGGTCGCAGTTGAGATTTAGTCAGCAAATATTACTGAATAATATCAAGGTATCACATTTAACATGCAGCTGTCCACTCTGTTTAAACTGTTACAGATATTGATGAATGTATCCAGTCAGGAGGCTCTCCATGTGAGCAAGTCTGCACCAATACTGCAGGCAGTTACCAATGTTCCTGCAGACGTGGTTACAAAGTTAGTTCTAGTAATGCGAACACATGTGAAGGTACGATTTTATATCCCATGCAGTGCAAAGTAATGTCATGGACAGACTGTAAATTATATATTTTATATCCTTCTGTATGTTTCTTCTGAAACGTTAAGAAGGGAATGCCTAGGGTATGAAATATAGAGGGAATCCGAAAAGTACAGAGATAAGAGACCTGGAGACAGACATGAAATGTTAACTCGTGACCAGCTACTTGTATTCCATTAACCTTATTTATCTACACTTGCATGACTTTATAATGGAACATCTACTTATAGGTGTTTGTCCATAATCTGGTACATCATTTTCTCCTAATTCACAGATGTGGATGAATGTAGCAGCAGTAACCCATGTGAGCAAATTTGTACCAACACTGCTGGTAGCTATGCTTGTTCCTGTAGAGAAGGTTATGCAGTTGATTCATCGAACAGTACAAAGTGTCAAGGTACGCATTGCCATTTTGAATATGCTTCACTAAATACCTAAAATCAACCATTATCCACAAATTGAAAGTGCTGAGCACTATTAATTATGTACCATTATGAAATACTACGGTACACTTTTTCATTTACCTTTATGCTCTCAGTGGAGCATATGCCTTCAATGAATTTCACACCGAGATGTCTTATCCTGCACGATGTGTTCATGTTGTTTGTTGTAATGTTTGTTTCAGATTGTGTAGTTATGTAACCTTCTACATGAAGCTCAATCTCATGCTTGATCTGTATTCCATCATCTTATTACTCTACAGCTTCATATGGTGCATGGAACTCTTTACTCAATTCTAAACCAACTCTCCTGCCTTGCACTCTCTCGTATTCAAGTTCAATCCATGTCATCTCACACACGAATGAAAACTGCGTCTCCTTACAACACTTAGAATCAGAGTGGACAGAAAAAAAATGAATTTTAGACAAACGTATAATCTTGATGTGTTCCATGAGTTAAAGAATCCATTGAATAAGCCAATTATTTCCCAGGTTTTTTTTTTCCTTTTGGAAGTAAGGGTTGCAACTTTTGCCGACAATTTCTCCATGAGGCTCCAATTTTCTTTGGTTTCGTCTGTACAATTCTTCTCAAGGTGTTTCTTTGACCGCCCTAATCTACTATTTTCCTGTGGGTACCACAAAATTTGTATTTATTATTACTTCTGGGTACATATGATGCAGTGGACATATCTCCTGAGAATGTTTGTATGCGTATTTAGGCAAAGACCGCTGCCCATCAGAAACCTTTGAAGACAGCGTACCGATAACGTTCGCAAGTTGTTCTTTTACATTTCATAATAAGATGCTGCACTTATCTGGCCTGGGAGGAAGGAGAATTTTCTTAACATCATCGAGTGTTCGGCACTCAAAGAGGTGGTGGTCAACAGTTTTGTGGGGGTAGTTACATAGCTGGCACTGTGGAGTGTGTTGTGGTTGGACTTTGTTCAAGTCTTTGTTGAGTGGTATATGTTGTGTTCGGAGCCTAAAAATGGTGATCTGATTCCTCCTTGTAAGATAGTTGATTATGTCATTAGGATCAGGACCGGCCATTTGTCTGTAAACCTTTCTCCCGATGTTTCCCATGGCCCATCTGTTCACCCAAGTTTCTTTCTTTGTTGTTCGTATGGGTTGTTTGGCTGTCTGGAGAGTTGCTGCTGTGTGTGGTTGTTTATGTCTTGTTACTTTCTTTGTTGTTCGTATGAGTTGTTTGTCTGTCTGGAGAGTTGCTGCTGTGTGTGGTTGTTTATGTCTTGTTACTTTCTTTGTTGTTCGTATGAGTTGTTTGTCTGTCTGGAGAGTTGCTGCAGTGTGTGGTTGTTTATGTCTTGTTACTTTCTTTGCACATTTATCTGCTCTGTCATTACTAGGTGTATTTGATTGACCAGACCAGGGAACCATTGCATAACTATTATGATGATATAGGAAGGATTAGCTGATCAGCAACTACGATTATTTTGGTTAATTTAATTCTACAATATCCACTGCCTTCAAGAGCTTGAAGGGCAGAAAATGACAACCTTTTGAGCCTATGAGGCAAATGTATGGAATTCAGTCTTCAGATAGTATACGGCTGTTTCCAGTGCTATGATTTCATCTTGATAGTTGGAACAAAACTCCCGGCATGCAACAACTGCCTTTTTATTACATTAAATGCCACGTGACTTTAAAAATTACAAGTCAGCGTGAGATCAATCTTTTCAGCACGTGCCTTCAAAACAGAAAACAATTTTTGTTGTCTCTTGTAGGCGTTTGTTTATTGGCCGTTTTAGATTTTTAAAAAATATGTTTCTGGATTAATAACAAAAACATAAAACTCATTAATCTAATATCAGTTATTGATTTGTGTTGTAATATTTGTTTCGTGTATCTGCAGTAAATATAAGTGAGGATCAAAAAATACACAAACAGTCAATGACTTTTCAATCAAATTGTGTATTTCATGTACAAGAAATCCAGTGTCACTGGCCTACCAGCTATTCATCTCTGCATAAGCTTATTGCTTTTGGCTTCTTCTTGTTCACTGCTGTCCAAGCCAAGGTGATACTTGAATTACAATAAAAAAACATTACAATTAAACTGTTGGCCATGTTATTTATTGTTTATTTCCACAAGTCTGTAAGCCATTATCCGATATCTTAAAGGACAGGATTGTTTCCGAAACCTTGTTTTTTCTGTTTTCAGATGTCGCCAAATCGACTTACAATAGTTCGAATCGTCAAAAATAATCATAAATCGCCCACATTGTGATAGGAAAGTGGGCCCAAAGAATCTTTCGATGTTTAGAATATTTCGGTTTTCGGGTATTCAGATGAAAGGTTATAGATCTGTAGTTTGTTTGATGAAAACTCCTTTTGAAATGTTTCTGTTCCAGATGAGTTACTAATGTTTACTGTTATCTCATGCCAGCAAAAGTGAGTTCTGATTCCGATTTGTACTTCATTACAGCAGTTATCGCAAAGCGAAACAGCAAAGTGTGTGGCGCCATAGAGGCATGTCGGACATAGAAAAAGACAATGGCTAGCAACCGTGGAAGAAATTGGGGCCTTACCACGTTCTTCCTTCCTACAGAACGTAATGGGATCACAACAACAAGATAAGAACCGATATGTAGAGAACTCTCTGTCCCCTGGGGAAGAATCTACTGTACAAATTAACAGGGAAGAGGCAACTCCTCTAATGAGTAAGGAAGTACATAATGACGAGTGTTCCTCAAATTCTGTTGAAAGGGAGCATTCTGAGAAAGACCACCTAAAAATTAGTAGGAGAAGCCTAAAAATAGGGACATGGAATGTTAGAACTCTAAACGGAGAAGGAAAGCCTGACAATCTTATATTAGAGGCAACAGACATGAAACTCGATATACTGGGAGTTGCAGAAGCAAGACTTTTGGATACAGGCTACATAAAAAGAGACCAGTACACGCTTATACACTCAGGAGGAGAAAAACATGACAGAGGGGTAGGAATAATGATAAAGAAGGAGTTAGAAAAATACGTATATGGATACTGGACACATAATGACAGAATGATGTTATTAAAGATGAGAGCAAAGCCATTCGACATATCAATCTTACAAACTTATGCACCAATTTGTGGTGGATTTTGATGTTATGAATTGTTGTAGGTGTTATTATTGTAATAAATGAGATTAGCTGTGAAGGTCCCTGAATTTACCCAATAGTATTGTGAACTTTTCAGGGTTCCTTTCCGCTACCACCCTTGTTATCTCATTCAAAATGTATTTATATTATTATATTAAATGACTTCGTGTAATGTCTAGGGTTATGATGGTAGAGTGTAAGGTACAACAACCAACAAACATACAAACAAAGAGTTTATTATTCACAACAACACACAGTACTACCACAATAACATACAGACGACACTTTAAAAGGCTATCTTATTAAGACTGTTTTTGAAATTTGTGTAAATATAAATTTTACAATTTATTATACTGATTCTAATTTATTTTGAATCAGGACTGACAATTTAAAAGTGAAATCAAATACTTATTTACATCAGTCCAATAGCACAGTATACCATAAAATTATTAATCGAATATACTTATGTAGTGTTCTCCTACTTTAAGGTAATACTGGTGATACCTTTAGGTTGTTGTATTTGAGCATAAAACTACTAATTACAAATGGTTTTTTGCTTGGCCACTTGAACGTAAACCATCGTTTAGGTAAACTTCCAGAACTCACACAAATTCTCAATCAAAATGTCCATGTTTATGGTTTTTGCAAGTCGTTTGAATTAGAAAATAACCAACGAATACATTGCGCTCAGAGGTTTTAAAACAATTCGGCGAGATTCTAGTTGACAATTTGAGACGGGTCTAGCAGTTTATATTTCCACTTCTCTCAGTTATCGCCGGAGAAACGGTCTAGAGACTATAGCTATAGAATGCATACGGTTAGAGGTAAAACCAAAAAAGCAAAGACCTATTGTAATCGGATATCTTTATCGAAATCCCAGTGTAGGAACAACATGGTTTGAAGATTTCACGAACATGATGGATAAAATAATTACTACAGCTAATGAAATTATTCTTCTTGGTGACTTCAATATCGACATGCATAAGCTGAACCAAACATGGACCAACATTATAACATCGTATAACATAAAACAAATAATCAACAAACCTACCAGGGTAACAAAACCATAATCCACACTGATCGATCACATCTATGTAACCTGTCCAGAAAACATTATAGAATGCTCCATCCCTAGTATTGCTATGAGTGACTACTATCCCATATGTTGCACTTGGGCAAAAAATGGGTACAAATCTCCAAAAAATAAACACATTAGTTTTCAATATAGAAGTCTTAAAAATTTCAACCGTGAATTATTTTTGAATGATTTGCGAACTGCGCCTCTCGCCAACGTTTTTCAAATTCCTGATCCTGATGACGCCATCGCATATTGGACAATGACATTTTATAGTATTTTTAATAAGCACGCGCCCACTAAAGAAATTTGCGTGGATCACACAATAAGTTCTTGACGTCATGAGGTAGAGAGATTGGCGCATAAAAATAAGGATATCACTACATATCGGAAAGTAAGAAATAAAGTACAATGCTTCACAGAGAAAAGAAAAACTACTTTAAAAATTAACCTCCTCAGATCTAAGGGTCTTTTATATTTGGACATGCGCTCTAATATAACCGACTAGGTTGAACGGGACGCGCCTCGCCAAAACGAGGCAAAAGTTTTACATTAAAAAAAAACTTTAGAAATTTAGTTCAGACCAAAACAAACAGTAAAGAGATATGGAAGGTAATCAACACTTTAGTGAACGAACGAAATTTTCCAGACCCACGTACTCCCAATACGCCACTTACTTGTACAGACTTCAGCAATCATTTTCAGGCAGACATCAACAATATAAAATCCGCCATTCCGTCTCCCCCTTGTGACTTAAGCAAATTATCAACGTTCTGCGAGAAGAAATGTACTAACACAATTCCACCCGACATCCCTTTTATAACAGTTAACGAAGTTTATAACTATATTACTGGCCTTAAAGATAATAACTCATCGGGACTTGATGGAATCAGTAATGGAATACTGCGCTATGCTGCACCAGCTATTAGTGCTTCACTGACATACATATACAGTCAATGTATCGCAAGGAATTACTTTCCATCTGCTTTTAAAATCGCTAAAGTATACCCACTTCTCAAACCAGGTTTAGCTGATAGTAGTAATCTTAGTAGCTATAGGCCCATTTCTCTTATATCGTCGCTGTCCAAACCACTGGAAAAACACATCCACAAAACAACAATACAACACCTAGTCAATAATGACCTGCTAAGCTGCAGTCAGTCGGGGTTTAGACCAAAGCATTCATGCCACACAGCCTTTAACAAAGATGATAGACAATTGGCCCCTAAACATCAATAACGATAATATATGTGGAGCAATCTTTGTAGATTTCAAAAAAGCATTTTATATGAATGATCACTTTATTTTAATAAGAAAATTAGAAACACTGCAAGTAAATATTAACCCCCTGAAGTTAATTAAATCATTCCTGTCGGATAGCCCGCAAATGGTGTCTTACAATAAATCATTGTCAAACCCAACCGTTGTCAATACAGGTGTTCCTCGGGGCTCTATCCTCGGCCCTCTTCTCTTTACTATATACATTAATGACTTTCCTCTGCACATCAAACACTCATCATGTGACCTGTTTGCCGATGACTACTGTTTATACAAGTAATAAATGTTGCACCACACTAGAACAATCTTTACAAAACGATACACATAATCTTATTAAGTGGATCAAAGAGAATTGCATGCAAATAAATATTAGTAAAACAAAATATATGGTAATGTCAACCTGACAAAAACTACAAAACTAGCAGAAAGCAACACTACAGCTCTGCATTGGAACATCACGAATTGAAAACGTAAATGAACACAACATTCTAGGTCTCACTGTTGACCAACACCTAAGTTGGAACTCACATGTATTTGTACATGCATTCACAAAGCAAACAGCTCAGAAAGTTTACCAATTAGCCAAAATTAAACATTTCCTGGATGAGGAGGCAAGGAAAATGTTCTACATATCTCATATACAAACGCATCTAGACTATTGTTCCACTATCTGGGATGGTTGTTCTGTATCCAACACAAAAAGGCTCCACTCACTTCAAAAACTCGCAGTGCGCCTTGTTGCTGAAAAACACCAATCACATTGTATAGATTTATATAATTATCTTCAAATACTGTATTACCACTCATGAAGCGCTTCCTATTTAACAAAGCAAAATTTATTCACAAAATCATGTCAAGGAATGCTCCAACGTATCTTTGGATGGGTGTGAAAAAAAATCGAAAAATGGTGATTCGTCTTATGAGGACAAAAGACAAAGAAAATAGTCTACGTTACGGCCACAAGGCCGTCATCAGGAAAAGGAAAGAAAGTGAAGGCTAGATAGGACACATAAGAACTTAAATAAATATACAAATAAAACCTAGGTACTTCCCTGAAGGCAAGGCATCGAAATCCTACCACAATTGCTGTCAGCAAACTGACGCGTGAGGCCGAAAAGGAAGTGACTTCCGCCACCGGATGTACACAATACATACTAAGAAACTAACAAAAACAAAAAAACGAAACTGAACAATAAACTACTGATGCGTGATGCCATATGATGATGGATGGTATCCGCATGTCTGGTTTTGTGTAGTGTGCAGATGTGTTCAGTCAAAACAATGTTCATACAAAAATAACAGGGCAATCCACATAGGACGTCAGTAAACTCACGACGTATAAAGTCAATGATTCTTGAAACAGCCGTTGACGTTTTTCTTCATTATTTATTGTGGACGCCACAGTGACAAAATGGTTACGCGAATATGTAGGCACATCAAACAGTCATTATCACAGCAACATTCAATACAGCAATAGACGGTAGACAGCATTACAATGATGAGTCAGATGCATGTTATATTTCACAGTGCTGTAAATGTAGTCAGGTGAAAAACTCCATCCTTTTCTATAACAGCCAGGAGATAACCAGATGTATGAGATCAGTTCACTCTCCTTAGTCTGACTTCAGCAAGACAGACACGTCTGCCGAAGTATAAATAATGTCCTCAAAAATATCCTCTAGATAATAAAGGTTTTCCAAACCTAGTTCATTTAACAAAGTAGCAAGTAATGGTCCGTGGGACATGCATCAACCGATGCAGTACAATACAGCGACATGTGAGCTGGGAAAACATCTCGTGACGACGACTTTCGAAGACAGGCTATGAATCGAAATCGCTCACGACCCAAAATCGATAGAGTTAATGAAAAGTCAATTTACCTTGCCTTCAGGAAATACACAGAAATATCACGCCTCCCGACATGTGGGAAACACTAGAGGTATTATCTCGAATAAACGAAATATCCATTAAGAGGACTACACATCCCTGACAGAACAAAAAATAGCGGAGATCCCCTCTTCAACGAGGCATCTCTTTCGCCATTCAAATCGCTCACTCCACTAGTGGTGGGCGGAAACCGATCGACCAAAAAACAAGACCAGTCATGCGCAGTCCAGCGCAAAAAGACCACAGCTCAAAACTTAACTGCATTCAATACCAACGCGGGGAGACAAATGCTTACCGAGAAAAGTGCCTATAAATTTCAAGCAGTTGTTGCCCTTGCGTTATAAAATAGATATTGTAATAAAACGATGTTGCGAGAATTTATCACGCAACAACTACCCAAACATAATAAAAGTGAGGACTGAACATAGAAGAGGATAGAATGAGTTGAAAAAAAAGACATATTAAAAACAGTGTATTATATATTCATACATATTCATGAGGACGCTATAAAAAAAGAAGAATGGGATAAGAGAGGAAAGAGTCAAAATAGAGCAAGAGAGGAAAGGGTGACCTCAGACAAAGGTGTGTAAAGTGTTAAGGCAAGCTGGTTTTAGACACCCCATGCGGTGGATAAGACGGTTCTCAAGCTGTTCTCGACTGGCAGTGTCAGAGGAGCAGGATCGGATCGCTGTGACCTGGATGTCGATGGGTCCATGGTGGTCAGGACCATTAAAGTGTATGGCAACTGGTGTGAACTTTTGCTGAGAGATGTCATTTAAGTGCTGGCTGAATCTGTCCCCAAGTCGTTTGCCTGTTTGGCCAATATAGGTTTTGCAGCAACGTTTACATATGATCGTATAAATGACATTGCGCGACTCACACGTGAAGCTACTGGTGATGGTGTACGTAGCCTCTGGAAAAGACACCTTGTGGGTTCAGATGACATACTTGCACGTGTTGCATCGTGTCCGACCACAGGGTAGTGTGCCAAAGTGAGTGGTATTCTCCTTTGGGAGACGGCTGTGAACAAGAAGATCCTTCAAGTTCTTGTCGCGTCTATATGCCACCAAAGGTGCTTCACACCCATCCATTGTACTCCACGTCTTACCGCAGTTCCCCTCAACTTCCTCAACGTATCTTTGGCAGATTTTAAAATACAATGAAAGATGTAGTCAGCGCTTAAAAAATTTACAGGTACCCAAGCCCAGACTGGACCTGTTTAAGGATAGTTTGGCTTACTCTGCTGCTCATCTTTGAATTTCGAACAGTTTGATATATTATAATAATAAATATCTTTATTTTTAAATCACAAAGGACTTCATTAATGTTACTTGTTTTAAGCCAACATTGTTCTGAAAATATTATGAAAATACTGAAAAGTTACAACCAGATAATTTATTATTATTGGCCATACATGCTAAATCTCATTTTAGAAACCTTTAACATAGACAATGCTCTCGCATTTAAGCAAAGAACAAAAAAGAATTGTTGTTAAAAATGGAATAATCGATTAAAATTTGTTTTGTCAATTACTAAATAAAAATGTTTTAACCGATTAATCGATAAATTATGTGTTACAGATCCCAGCCCCAATCTTACTCTTGGTTACTATTCCAGGTTTGGTACCTGTCATTATAAAATTTGTGTCTTTATTGTTTCAGCCACTAATTACTGCAAAAATAACCCTTGTCAACAGACGTGTACTAGTACTGCCACAGGATTTCAGTGTTCCTGCAAAAAAGGTTACACAGTCAGTAAATCAGACCCGACAAAATGTCAAGGTAATGTCCATGTCTTTCAAGTAATACTCGTTAAGTCCCCAAGTAGCATAGACCTTCAACAAACACATCCCAGGTCCTCCTGTCACGTGCCATCAGCTCAAGTTCTCTCCACGTCTTTCTCATAACTTTCCTCTACTTGTATTTTTTGATCTGCTTCTGCCTCTTTTTCCCTGTGGATTCCAGAACAAGGACTGCCTTGTAATGCTATCAACAAGTTTCCTCAGTGTATGTCCTATCCATCTCCAGCGTTATTGTGAAACCTGACACACTATGTTCAAATGTTACAATTATTCACTGACCACGTGGTCTTATATAATTGGATATGTTCTATTATAACCGACAGACCTTAGATCTAGGTTGAATGAGCAACTCCTCGCACGAACGAGACTAAAGTCATATTTAAAAAAAAAAAAGTATACACTATTTCATTTATGAAAATAAATGTTTTTGTGAATTCTAATGGTCCTTAGCATATATGTTTTTAATTTATTTTATTTACTTATTTATTATTTTTTTTTTCTCTTAATATGTATTAATTTTCCCCCCACTCGGTTTTCCAGTCCTTGTTTTCATTATTTTTTATTTGTAGTTTCAATGTACTATTCAATTCCAGTTTCCGGTTCCGTACCGGCCATTTTCGTTCCGACATGTGACACTATCAGGGAATATTTGTCTCTTATTCCTATAGTTTCATGTTCTCCACTTAATTCTCACTGTCTTTCCCTTCTGTCTTTTGTTTGTCTGTCCCTGACGAAGGCCGTATGGCCGCAACGTAGGTCTCCTTGTCCTTTCTCTTAGTAAGACGTATTACTTTTTGTGTTGTTGTTGGTTTTTTGTCCTTAGCATATCTGGGGTGTGGACACTTTTGGCATTGTGCACCCAGCATCATTGTCTGAACATTTTATTTGTAACAGTCCTTAAGGAGGTCATTATTTCTTTATTTGTACTTTTCTGACAGTTTATGTTAGTAACTTGACAGTTAGCTTTTTATGTTAGTAACTTGACAGTTAGCTTTTTATGTTAGTAACTTGATATTTAGCTTATCTGTGGTTTTTCTAACCAATGACCAGGTATTTGTCTTCTTCTTCAAGAACGATGCCTGGTGGCGGATCCGATCACGACTTTCCATAACATCATGTCTTCAGTACTACAAGTATTTATGAATGCTATTGGTGGCCTCATTCTGTGCCTTGATGTAAAGCTGGCCAGGATCTCCTCTTTGTCATCATCAATTTTTCCTTCAATCTTTTCTTATTGTCACTTTATATTCCAGCTGTTTTTCTTCTCATAACGTGCCCAAAGAAAGCGGATTACTTCCTTCTAACATGAGGTTTACGCTTCCTTTACGCATTAGCATTTGTAGTGACATTCTCATTACTCATGTTAGCTGTTCATTGTAATTTTAACATTCTTCTGTGGCCTCTAGTGCCTTTCTTGTTTGTTTAATAATTGTCCATGACTCACTCGCGTAATTCAGGATTAGTACCATATAACATTGAAGAACTCTCTTTCTTACTTTCACTGACAGAGAAATGATTCATAAAATCCTTTTTATTTCATAGAATGCCACCTAGACGATTATACTCTTCACTTGTGAGGTGCATCTTCCATCCGATGTTATTACCGTACCTAACTATTTGAATCTATTGACTTGTTTTCAAACTGCTTCATGTACACTGATAGTGTATTCTAGAGATATCATTGTGTGAGAGATGACCATAACTTTTTTGTATTAAGGCTAGGGCCTCTATTTTTACTTTATGTCACTGTTGTAATGACCATTACCAGCATCTGTATTTGCTATTAAGACTGTATCATCAGCGTATCTCATTTCGTTTATATTATGTCCGCCAACTGATAATCATGATATGTCCTCTATAGATCTCTGTGAAGGGTCACCAATACTTGTAACAGGAGTTCAGGGTGTCAGGCGCCACATGAAGAAAAGGCAAAACGCTAGAACAGATATATAAAATGCAAGCTTTGTGCGGAATTTGAAATAGACATAATAACAAAATTGTTGACTGACATCTACAACAGTGGTCACATACCCGATGACCTACTAAAATCATTTTCAAAGTTTTACCTAAGCCATGGAATGTGAAGAAAACCGCACCATTAGTGTCATAAGCCATGTGACAAAAATGATGTTTAGAATATTCATGAGAAGAGTGAGAAATAGAATAAAACCAGAAATATGTGGATTTATAGAATATAAAGGCACAAACAACGCTGTACTATATATTACAAGAACATTAATATAAAGAGCCATGGAAGTTAAAATATTTATATAATTGTGCTTTATAGACTACACTAAGGCATCTGACAAACACGAGGAAGCAATCAAAATGCTAGAAAGCATGATCATCGATGGAAAAGACTAGAGAATAATATAGAACATGCACTGTCAACAAAAAAGCAGAAATAAGGATTAGCAGACAAATATGAACATTTCAGCAGATAAAAAAGGTCCGTTAGACAAGGATATGTTCTTTTACCAGATCTATTCCATCTGTACAGTATAAATATAATGAAATCCAGGTAATTGTGCGCTTGATTAATCTGTCTTTTGCTACACCCGCTTAACCTTGTCATTGAACATCCACCTATTTGTGTTTGTCCATAATCTAGTACACCATTTTCTCCTAATTCACAGATGTGGATGAATGTAGCAGCAGTAACCCATGTGAGCAAATCTGTACCAATACTGCTGGTAGCTATACTTGTTCATGTAGAGATGGTTTTGCAGTTGATGCATCAAACAGTACAAGGTGTCAAGGTACGCAATACACTAAAAATGCGTTACATTTTGAATATGAATACCTTTCTCAGTTTTCATAAAATCGTCTATTATTCACAAACTGAATACTTTGAGAAATAATAGTTATGGCTCATTATGAAATACAACGTTACTCACGCGTTTTCATTTACCTCTAAGTTCATTGTCAATCATAGCCATCAGTTAATTCATATCAGGATCTTTTATGGGTCTAATAGGTAGCAACATACCTCAAATAAAATTCTTTGAATTTGTTTGGCCGAGTACCAACGCAAACCAGGAACAGTTTACATCAGGAACAGCTTACATCAGGAACAGCTTACATGGTGCAAGCAAAAGTAATATGCACACCATCATTGTGGGCATGCACTGGAACTGGGCTGTCCGTGTCCTCAGAAGAAACCTCGATGCCATCACCAGAACCGCTTTGCTATGGACACCAAAAGGAAGGCGAAAGAGAGGCAGACCAAAGTGAGACTGGTGGAGAACTGTGGAGATCGAGATGTAAAGCTGAACCAGAGTTGCTGCACTGACCGAAGGATAGCCACTGACCGAGCAAAATAAAGGCAATTTGCTGCTGTCCTATAATGCGCCAATAGGCGTGATAGCCATTGATCACTTTTTCAGTCAGGGGCTAAAGATCCAAGTAGAGGAAGATCCTATATTCTGCGTTTGATAATTCATATAGACCCAGGTACTAGATCCAGCTCGGAGACGTGGGGCGACCAGTTCCTTACTCGCTGCCTTTGCCTTCCTGAACTCTAGAGCAAAGAATGGTACCCATTTTCAGCTGGGTAGACTGATGTGTGGCGACACTGTGTTTCGAATCCAGTACCTTTTGCTGCGAGAGGCCAGTGCTTTAACCAATCTGCCAATCGGGCGCTCTTACATTTGTAAAAAACATGATTTAACTGTTGGCCATGTTATCTTTGGTTTAATCTTACCTTGTTTGATTAAAACCTTCTGCTGCCATCTTTCTCTCCCAGGTTAAATACTAATGTTACTGCTATCACATGCAAGCAGATGCTGGTTTTAACATTCAGATTGGGCATCATTACAGCATTTATGTCCCTTTCTTCTGATTTCATTTTTATTCTGTGTTGGTTAGTTTACCTGTATTTCCCATACTGTTTTCTTGGTCAAAGCGTAGGCTGACTTTTTCTTCTATCTGTTCCTTATTTTTTTCATTCATCTCTTCTTTATCTTTCTTCTTCTTTGATCTTTGACGGTTGTGTCACCAAGCAATCAATGACCGTCATACCTGGTGACGTCATGTAGGGCAGCAACAAACTGTCTCCACCTTTCTTGGCTGGCACCATCCATCGTGTGCTGCCCCAACTCTAGTTCATGTTTTGCATCTCTGCCTCCACGTGTCTCTGCCTCCCCGTGTCTCTGCCTCCACGTATCTCTGCCTCCACATGACTCTGCCTCCATGTGTCTCTGCCAGGCTACTTTTGGCCAGCCTCTCCGTCCTTTTCCTTCTGGAGTCCATAGCATGTCAGTTCTGTGATGGTTATCATTCACCTCACTTGTTATAAAGTCTTGTCATTTGTTATAAAGTCTTGTCACTTGGGATCTCTATATTTCCCTTGTAATGTTAATTCCTTCCATCTTTGTTCTTTCTTATGTTTTGTCTAACAGAAATATTTCATTGTACTTAAGGACTCTACCTTCTTAACATTTTCAACACACGTTTGCCAATTCTTCCTGATACAACGTTAAAATATCTCCAATGATACAACGTAAGGATAAAAACAAATGCGTAAGCTGCTAGAATACATGATCGCCCACGCCGCGGGTCATCACCCTCCATGGAAATTAAATTGTTAGACTTGAAGGCAAAACGGAACGGGATGAGAACGGAGATCAAAAGGAAAAATCTGACTGAACGCGTGCTTGAAATTAGCAAGGCTAAAAGACGCAAGTGGTGGGGAAAGGAGGAAAAAGTCACGTTCCCCAAGTTGACATAAAGTAAAGAAATCGACAAAAGGGACCTTGGATATTATACGGCACAGTCATTTCTTGGACGCTTTTGCGATAAACTTAGTCCGTTTATTTGAATGCAGTGATGAACGCATTCCAGAAGATTCTAGAAAATATTTGAAAAGTAACTTTTCTTAATAATAATGTTAGGAATATAAAACCTAGCTGGCCGGATGGCCCATCTTGAGCAGTGAAATAATATGCTTTCATTTATACAGACGGACAGATAATAAGAAAGATATTGACAAAAGACTGTGTTGTTCATATCAACGATCGACTGCATTGAAATAAAACATGTCACTAATTTTCAAAAAATTGTGGCCTTGAAGACGCAAGTGCTAAAATCTAGTTGGAATGAATGAGACGGGATGGGCTGGAGAATTGTGGCTAAAAATAACTTTAGAGGCAAAATTGTGTAGGGGAAGGCAGGGTTGGTTCAAAAAACAAGTGTGTTTTTTTTTTTTGTGAAACGCAAGTAGAGACGGACGGACCAACAGACAATAAGGCATACTTGACTGAGGTATGACTGAAATGACTTTTTGGTAGGATATTTGAATTTGAAAAAAGAAAAGGCAGTGATTGGCCATAGATGAATATATTATCGGCGCTCAGACGCGCATTTTGTGCCATTCATTATAAGTTGTCCTAGTAGACACAGTGAATTATTAAGTGGTGTAATTCCCAGAAGCTATTGAAATATTTAGAGGGACGCCATCCTAAAGCCAGCAGCTCAGCTGAGTTTTGCTAGCATTTTACTGTGTTCTATATTCATAATTCTGGTAAGACTGAAATTATTTCTTTGTACATTTTAATATTTGTTTAAGGTTTCGAGTGATTTGATACTGCAATAGCATAATCTGTCCCTTACAACAAGTAAGGATTCGCTCTAGACCCCCCGCCCCAGTTCAGGGTCTAGAGACAAATAAAATACATAAACTCCAGCAAGGATTATGAAGGGCAGATCAAGTGTTGAGATCAGTGGAACATATCACCTATCCTATTCTATGGCAGGAAGCTAATGAACATATTTCAGAATACGTAGTCTGGGAGAACTTATCCTATGTGAAACCAACTTGGTAAGATGTGTTGTTTGGTCAGAAAGATCTGACCCGTCTATATGGTGTTGTTGTTGTGTAGTGTTGTGTCCAGAAATGGTTAGAGGATGGAATTCTGACACATGACTAATACTTTGATTGCAGAACTGTGAGTTTCAGTTGGCACCAATGCGGTGTCAAATGAGTTGTTGAATATTACCAGAGTGGACCCGTGCTGTAACATTTTGTCAGAGCAGCCTATTATAGCCCCCAAGCACGGAGATGTGGGGCCACCATACTTCTGATATTGCCCCCAAGCACGGAGAGGTGGGGCCACCAGATCTCAGCACCAGAGCTACACCTTCAAGCTACGTGAGCGTCTGGTCTGCTGAGAATTACCAACTCAACTTATTTGCTAACACACCCATACAATTTCCATCAAATAACTGGACAATGTGTAGTCACCATAGACAGGGAGTGATGAGGCCACCCCAACAGCACATCCATTAAATGTTCTCCCAAAATAGATTACAATTATAAACAGTAGTAATATTAACTAGTCTAGTAACATACATATGTACACACCTTGCATTTATTATGTAATATTCATGCATTCCTTTCATAATTGCAAAACCTTTCATATGTTCTGACCAAAATAAAACCTTGGTTCAGAACAAATAAATTTAAAGAAAATTACTATAAAAATTTTACACACTTGAGTTAGTTCAGTGTATTATAACATTTATTAATCTTATTAGACTTAGTAAATATCTGTGTGTGTGTATGTAAACTCCACAACACATTACATATCATTACCCTA
Source organism: Oreohelix idahoensis (assembly GCA_024509875.1). NCBI lineage: Eukaryota > Metazoa > Mollusca > Gastropoda > Stylommatophora > Oreohelicidae > Oreohelix > Oreohelix idahoensis. The sequence goes on from JAMPIV010012472.1 coordinate 85,838, forward strand.
GACATTTAACGTAGCCACATTCATTAGTAAAAAAAAGATAGGTGTGAGGTCGTAGTGGTAGCAAGAAGGGCCTTCTGACAATTCACAGCTACATTTTATCTCAGGAGCCTTCACAGCTGACCTCATGCATCACACTTAGTAATATCACCATCATACAATACCATCAAACCCACTACAATGTCATCAACTCAAGGTCTGTCTATGTCATCTCCTCAAGTTTTGTCTATGTCATCAACCTCAAGGTCTGTCTATGTCATCTCCTCAAGTTTTGTCTATGTCATCAACCTCAAGGTCTGTCTATGTCATCAACTCAAGGTCTGTCTATGTCATCAACCTCAATGTCTGTCTATGTCATCTCCTCAAGTTTTGTCTATGTCATCAACCTCAAGGTCTGTCTATGTCATCTCCTCAAGTTTTGTCTATGTCATCAACCTCAAGGTCTGTCTATGTCATCAACTCAAGGTCTGTCTATGTCATCAACCTCAAGGTCTGTCTATGTCATCAACTCAAAGTCTGTCTATGTCATCAACCTCAAGGTCTGTCTATGTCATCAACTCAAGGTCTGTCTATGTCATCAACTCAAGGTCTGTCTGTGTCATCAACTCAAGGTCTGTCTATGTCATCAACCTCAAGGTCTGTCTATGTCCTCAACTCAAGGTCTGTCTGTGTCATCAACTCAAGGTCTGTCTATGTCATCAACCTCATGGTCTGTCTATGTCATCAACCTCAAGGTCTGTCTATGTCCTCAACTCAAGGTCTGTCTGTGTCATCAACTCAAGGTCTGTCTATGTCATCAACCTCAAGGTCTGTCTATGTCATCAACTCAAGGTCTGTCTGTGTCATCAACTCAAGGTCTGTCTATGTCATCAACCTCAAGGTCTGTCTATGTCATCAACTCAAGGTCTGTCTATGTCATCAACTCAAGGTCTGTCTATGTCATCAACTCAAGATCTGTCTATGTCATCAACTCAAGGTCTGTCTATGTCATCAACTCAAGGTCTGTCTATGTCATCAACTCAAGGTCTGTCTATGTCATCAACTCAAGGTCTGTCTGTGTCATCAACTCAAGGGCTGTCTATGTCATCAACTCAAGGTCTGTCTATGTCATCAACTCAAGGTCTGTCTATGTCATCAACTCAAGGTCTGTCTATGTCATCAACTCAAGGTCTGTCTATGTCATCAACTCAAGGTCTGTCTATGTCATCAACTCAAGGTCTGTCTATGTCATCAACTCAAGGTCTGTCTGTGTCATCAACTCAAGGTCTGTCTATGTCATCAACTCAAGGTCTGTCTATGTCATCAACTCAAGGTCTGTCTATCTCATCAACTCAAGGTCTGTCTATGTCATCAACTCAAGGTCTGTCTATGTCATCAACTCAAGGTCTGTCTGTGTCATCAACTCAAGGTCTGTCTGTGTTATCAACTCAAGGTCCGTCTATGTCATCAACTCAAGGTCTGTCTGTGTCATCAACTCAAGGTCTGTCTGTGTCATCAACTCAAGGTCTGTCTATGTCATCAACTCAAGGTCTGTCTATGTCATCAACTCAAGGTCTGTCTATGTCATCAACTCAAGGTCTGTCTATGTCATCAACTCAAGGTCTGTCTATGTCATCAACTCAAGGTCTGTCTATGTCATCAACTCAAGGTCTGTCTATGTCATCAACTCAAGGTCTGTCTGTGTCATCAACTCAAGGTCTGTCTATGTCATCAACTCAAGGTCTGTCTGTGTCTTTAACTCAAGGTCTGTCTATGTCATCAACTCAAGGTCTGTCTATGTCATCAACTCAAGGTCTGTCTATGTCATCAACCTCAAGGTCTGTCTATGTCATCAACTCAAGGTCTGTCTATGTCATCAACTCAAGGTCTGTCTATGTCATCAACTCGAGGTCTGTCTATGTCATCAACTCAAGGTCTGTCTATGTCATCAACTCAAGGTCTGTCTATGTCATCAACTCAAGGTCTGTCTATGTCATCAACTCGAGGTCTGTCTATGTCATCAACTCAAGGTCTGTCTATGTCATCAACTCAAGGTCTGTCTATGTCATCAACTCAAGGTCTGTCTGTGTCATCAACTCAAGGTCTGTCTGTGTTATCAACTCAAGGTCTGTCTATGTCATCAACTCAAGGTCTGTCTGTGTCATCAACTCAAGGTCTGTCTGTGTCATCAACTCAAGGTCTGTCTGTGTCATCAACTCAAGGTCTGTCTATGTCATCAACTCAAGGTCTGTCTATGTCATCAACTCAAGGTCTGTCTATGTCATCAACTCAAGGTCTGTCTATGTCATCAACTCAAGGTCTGTCTGTGTCATCAACTCAAGGTCTGTCTGTGTTATCAACTCAAGGTCTGTCTATGTCATCAACTCAAGGTCTGTCTGTGTCATCAACTCAAGGTCTGTCTATGTCATCAACTCAAGGTCTGTCTATGTCATCAACTCAAGGTCTGTCTGTGTCATCAGCTCAAGGTCTGTCTGTGTTATCAACTCAAGGTCTGTCTATGTCATCAAATCAAGGTCTGTCTGTGTCATCAACTCAAGGTCTGTCTGTGTCATCAACTCAAGGTCTGTCTATGTCATCAACTCAAGGTCTGTCTGTGTCATCAACTCAAGGTCTGTCTTTGTCATCAACTCAAGGTCTGTCTATGTCATCAACTCAAGGTCTGTCTATGTCATCAACTCAAGGTCTGTCTATGTCATCAACCTCAAGGTCTGTTTATGTCATCAACTCAAGGTCTGTCTATGTCATCAACTCAAAGTCTGTCTATGTCATCAACTCAAGGTCTGTCTATGTCATCAACTCAAGGTCTGTCTATGTCATCAACTCAAGGTCTGTCTATGTCATCAACTCAAGGTCTGTCTATGTCATCAACTCAAAGTCTGTCTATGTCATCAACTCAAGGTCTGTCTTTGTCATCAACCTCAATGTCTGTCTATGTCATCAACTCAAAGTCTGTCTATGTCATCAACCTCAAGGTCTGTCTATGTCATCAACTCAAAGTCTGTCTATGTCATCAACTCAAGGTCTGTCTATGTCATCAACTCAAGGTCTGTCTATGTCATCAACTCAAGGTCTGTCTATGTCATCAACTCAAGGTCTGTCTATGTCATCAACCTCAAGGTCTGTCTATGTCATCAACTCAAGGTCTGTCTATGTCATCAACTCAAGGTCCTTCCATGCCTCATTCTTCCCCTTCATGTCTGTCTCCAGTTCTTGTCCGCCATGTTTTATTTAGTCTTCCTCTGAAACTCTGACCTTGGTTATTCCAGATGAAAGGCTACATTGTAATGCCATCTAGAGATTTCCTCAATTAACTAGTGTAAAAGCCCGTCATAAGACCGCAATTAAATTCTAAAAGCACCAATACTTAACGGCAACCAAAGTATAAAAAAAACATTTATAACACATAAGGAAGGGAAACCCGAGGCCTGTAAACAGTAAATAAATATTAGACAAACATAAACGTATATTTTCAGGCACTCGTATGAAATAAAGAAAAATGTTTATACAATACCAAAAACCTACCCTCTGTCCTGTACTTGCTGTTCTTAGTCTTCTTTCGTTTACTAGACACAGTATTAAGGTCTTTCTCTTGTGTGGTCTGACCTATACTGTATAATAGGGGAACAACAGAAGTGTTTGTGTCATTAATAGGCTGGACTGCCCATGGTAAATTTCCGGTATGTCTTGCGGGTTGCACTAATGACCCATCATCGAAGCATCATTTTTTGGTGATGCCTAGATGGCAGGTAGGATAGTGTGATTCACTTGCATAGCTAGGCGGGGTTGTCGCACGGAAGGTCCTGGGTTCGAGTCCTGGGTAAGCCACTCACGTCTGTTGTTTTTCTGTTGTCTAGTGTTCTACTTCTTTATTTCTTACGAGTGCCTGAAAACATACCTTTATGTTTGTCTAATTTTTATTTACTATGAAAAATACCCACTGTGCATCACCGCAGTACACGAACTACGTAGCGGCAGCGAGGATCCCAATGTGTGTATACGGGATCACACATTCTATAAATATATTTTTGTGCACACCGTCATTTGCGCATTTTTCTGTGGCAAGTGTTACTATTTTCGGTAAAGTACATATAAGGGAAACAATACAATTAATGTCTAACTTTCAACCAAAGTTGCATCCCTTAGCGTTATGTACTGACAGAAAAAGCTATGATTTTATATATAGTATGTCATATCCATCAACAGCATCTCCTTCTAATCGCTTCCAGTGACACTTGTTTGGTTCTTGTCACCAGCTCTGCATTAGTGATCTTGTCGTTGTGTTGTTGTTTATGGCTTTGTCTTCTTATGGCGAGGGACGCTCCTTTAAACCTAGTGTAAAGTCTGTTGGTTATATCGGAGCGCACAAATCTTGTCGTACCATTTCAGTTTTTATATTCTACATAAGTACTCATTTTTGTTGTCAATTCCACATTAATACTATTTTTTCGTCTTATCCGTGGTTTAAATTCCATGTGTAGTACCTGTCAATATCGAGGTTTGTTTTATATTTCAGCCACTAACTACTGTGCCAGCAACCCTTGTGAGCAGATCTGCACTAGTACAAACACAGGATTTCAATGTTCCTGCAAAAAAGGTTATACAATCAGTAAAACAGATCCTACAAAATGTGAAGGTACACCCATATAACAGATTTAAATTATTCCATGACAAACGAATTAGACATCTAACAAAGGGACATAAGCAATAGATATTGAAATTAAGTCACCTTGAGATAAGTTGGGGAAATGTGTAACGGTGGGTACGTATTTTTGTTTATATCATGATTGTCCTTGTGTGCTCCAAATGGCGATGGAGGCAGTGCTGCTACTGGTCTTCTTGCAGGAAGCCTGCACCAGGCAGTCACGTGTTCGTTTCAGTGATGTTTTCTGTTGCTACTGGTTTTAAATGATAAGGTTGCCAGCCTCACGCACATCCTTTTATTAGCCGCCATGTACGACATGCCTGAGGATGCAGTTGTCATATTCCTTGTCTCTGTAAAAATCCATGGCAACTACACCAGATTGTTCTCTTTAAAGATCCATGGCAACTACACCAGATATTTCTCTTGAAAGATCCATGGCAACTACACCAGATATTTCTCTTGAAAGATCCATGGCAACTACACCAGATATTTCTCTTGAAAGATCCATCGCAACTACACCAGATATTTCTCTTGAAAGATCCATGGCAACTACACCAGATATTTCTCTTGAAAGAGCCATGACAACTACACCAGATAGTTCTCTGCAAAGATCTATGGCAACTACACCAGATAGTTTTCTTGAAAGATCCATGGCAACTACACCAGATATTTCTCTTGAAAGATCCATAGCAACTACACCAGATAGTTCTCTTGAAAGATCCATGGCAACTACACCAGATAGTTCTCTTGAAAGATCCATGGCAACTACACCATATATTTCTCTTGAAAGATCCATAGCAACTACATCAGATAGTTCTCTTGAAAGATCCATGGCAACTACACCAGATAGTTCTCATTATAGGCTATGTCATGGCAACTACACCAGATAGTTCTCATTACAGGCTATGTCATGGCAACTACACCAGATAGTTCTCTTGAAAGATCCATGGCAACTATACCAGATAGTTCTCATTACAGGCTATGTCATGGCAACTACACCAGATAGTTCTCTTGAAAGATCCATGGCAACTACACCAGATAGTTCTCTTGAAAGATCCATGGCAACTACACCAGATATTTCTCTTGAGAGATCCATGGCAACTACACCAGATAGTTCTCTTGAAAGATCCATGGCAACTACACCAGATAGTTCTCATTACAGGCTATGTATTGGCAACTACACCAGATAGTTCTCATTACAGGCTATGTCATGGCAACTACACCAGATAGTTCTCTTGAAAGATCCATGGCAACTACACCAGATAGTTCTCATTATAGGCTATGTCATGGCAACTACACCAGATAGTTCTCTTGAAAGATCCATGGCAACTACACCAAATAGTTCTCTTGATAGATCCATGGCAACTACACCAGATATTTCTCTTTAAAGATCCATGGCAACTAGACCAGATAGTTTTCATTACAGGCTATGTCATGGCAACTAGACCAGATAGTTCTCATTACAGGCTATGTCATGGCAACTAGACCAGGTAGTTCTCATTACAGGCTATGTCATGGCAACTACACCAGATAGTTCTCATTACAGGCTTTGTCATGGCAACTAGACCAAGTAGTTCTCATTACAGGCTATGTCATTGCAACTACACCAGATAATTCTCGTTACAGGCTATGTCATGGCAACTAGACCAGAAAGTTCTCATTACAGGCTATGTCATGGCAACTAGACCAGATAGTTCTCATTACAGGCTATGTCATGGCAACTAGACCAGATAGTTCTCATTACAGGCTATGTCATGGCAACTACACCAGATAATTCTCTTGAAAGATCCATGGCAACTACACCAGATAGTTCTCTTGAAGGATCCATGGCAAGTACACCAGATATTTCTCTTTAAAGATCCATGGCAACTAGACCAGATAGTTCTCATTACAGGCTATGTCATGGCAACTAGACCAGATAGTTCTCATTACAGGCTATGACAAAATCAAGGACAGTTTAGCGCTGTTCGTGCAGTGCGTAAGCTGATTACACTTTGATTTATGAAAAAAATACATTTATAAAGTCTAGTTCATTCATATGGTCTTCTTCGTTGTTCGCTCTCAAATAACTTCATCTATCTCTTTGTCTACTGACATAGAAATTAAGAACCCTGTTTGACCTACTTTCTGCTTCATTTCCCGGTAAGCCCATTAATTAATTCACAAGACAAATTAGAGCGCCGAGATAGATGAAAGAGTTTTTAAGAGAGTTTCTTCTTTTTCGTCGTCCGCTCTTAAATAACCACATCGATCTGTCTTATAAGATAAAGATAGCAATCCGCCTCCGATTTCTCTCGTCACCACACAGTTTCTCCCTCAACTGAGTTATGCAATGCTACGGTGCCACTCCGCTCCTCTCGTGGAGTCGACAGTTTTAGAGCTCATGTTCTACTGTATATTTGCCCTCCCCACATGGACACATATATGTCTGTCCGATTTTCTATTGGTTGTACAGATGGTATCCGAGTCTGCAATGGCTGGTTATCTAGTCTGAAAATTATCACGTGATCTTGTCTTTGTAACGCATAGTATGGTTCTGCATTTCCGAACTCTGGATGTTCCTTCTGTCAAATTTCGTTATAGTTATTTCTGATGTTTGCTTTTATCTCTTCACATGTAGCCCTGTTTTATGTTTGAATTGTCCTTCTTCTCTCTGTGGCAAGTTTATCTGTCTTCTCATTTCCATTTATCGTGCAGTGAGCACGGATCCACTGTACCTTTTTTCGGATATTCACGGTAGTGACATCGGCTGCTTCCATTCATGGGTCGTATCTTTTATATTAATTAAAAGCCAAATGCATTGAACTTGATTCTGTCTTTCTCTCACTTCTCGTTTTATGCTTTTGTCTTTGATAAAGGTCTTGTAATCATGATGTAGGCTATTCTGTTTGTCCGTTGTCTTAATAAAACTTATTGCCTTGTGTCGTTTACCCAATCATATTGGAAGGATAAATAAAAACTAGAACATGTCGTCCAAGACTGTCGGCTCCATAGGAAGAGTAGGCTAGCAGCATGGCCTTGTCCAACCATAGTTGAGGGATAATTTGTTGTGGTGACAACAGAAACCTGAGAAGTGTAGACTAGCAGCATGTCCTTGTCCAACCATAGTTGAGGGATAATTTGTTGTAGTGACGAGAGAAACCTGAGAAGTGTAGGCTAGCAGCATGGCCATGTCCAACCTAGTTGAGGGATAATTTGTTGTGGTGACGAGAGAAACCTGAGAAGTGTAGGCTAGCAGCATGGCCTTGTCCAACCATAGTTGAGGGATCATTTGTGTGGTGACGAGGGAAACCTGAGAAGAGTAGGCTAGCAGCATGGCCTTGTCCAACCATAGTATAGGGATCATTTGTGTGGTGACGAGGGAAAACTGAGAAGAGTAGGCTAGCAGCATGGCCTTGTTCAACCTTAGTTGAGGGATCATTTGTGTGGTGACGAGGGAAACCTGAGAAGTGTAGGCTAGCAGCATGGCCTTGCCCAACATAGTTGAGGGATCATTTGTGTGGTGACGAGAGAAACCTGAGAAGTGTAGGCTAGCAGCATGGCCTTGTCCAACCACAGTTGAGGGATAATTTGTTGTGGTAACGAGAGAAACCTGAGAAGAACTGCCAGCTTTAGAGAGATAACTGCTGTTATTCTAGAGCGAAGGAAGAAGTTTACCCGATCATCTTCTGAAATCTGAGAGCCAAGGGCAGATATCGTGGGGATATTTTTAGCATATTGCAACCCCCTTCAGTGTCTAATGTTTAATATTATCTCTGTTGAACGCGACATCGTTTGCAGCAGCTCAATGATGACAGATGAATAAACATTTATAACACATAAGGAAGGGAAACCCGAGGCCTGTAAACAGTAAATAAATATTAGACAAACATAAAGGTATGTTTTCAGGCACTCGTAAAAAATACCTTTATGTTTGTCTAATATTTATTGACAGATGAATAGTGAATCGGGAGTCATCTGTCGTAAAATACAATCTGTTTGAACAACACGCTCACATATATCTCGCCAAATTTCCCCCAAATTGTAAGACTAGTAACCACTTTTATAAATTCAAAAAATAACATAGGAATAAAATAGCGAAGTTATGGAGAACGTTGTCGCCGACGCCGCAAGTCAGTGCTAAGATGTTTTGCCTCGATCTTGAGTCAAAAACGTATCGCATGTTACACAAAACTAAAGCCTAGTTTTTCGAGCATGATAGTAAGACAGAAACGTGGAAAGAATAAAAGGAAGCATAAGAGGAAGACAGAAAATGCTACACTTCGACAAGCGTTTGGTTCTGCTTGGCGTCACGTGCCGAGCAGACGATAGTGCATGGCGAGATAGTGGCTTAGTTTCAAAAATACGATAGAAAAACCTTTTTTTTCTGTAACGCTAATGCGAATGTATATTACCACAATGTTGGACGACACCGATCAAAAACACATACACACACGTATTTCGAGCGAGAGAGTAAGGCTAAAGTAGCAGACAGACAGCACTTTGACGCTTTTTGTGACGTATTACTACAAGCGTTGTCTCGTAATGAATGAGAACGGCAGTTTAAAGAAAAGAAAAAATTTCGATTAAAGTGGAATATTTTGAAAAAAATACCGTACGGATGGGGAAAGACAAGCGGTATCGGACTAGTGTCATGAGTTAGTGTTTACAAATTTGAATTAGCAAGATAGAAAAAAATGTGTTAGTTGAGGAAATGAAGCATAAAAACGAGATAGTGACAGAAGACAGAGGGACGAACCGACTACTTATTTCTCAGCTTGCCCTGAGATTGGGATAGAAGGGAAGTTAGTCCAAGGTTTGAAATTTGAAGTTTGTTTTGATAATAGGACGCTATAAGCCAACGGTCCCTGATTGGTCGTAGGCAAATATACTAAGAGGGAAATAAAACCAAGTAGTAGTTAGAATTAGGTGCCACTTGTTAAAAAGAATTCATTCACTAAAGTTGTTTTAAGACAAGAAAGGAGTACATTCTTGTTTGCTATTCTGCACTAGCAGCAATCTGGATTTGTTACCATATATCGCAATATTCAACTATTTAGTGTTTATATTTCTCTGAAGCGGTAAGAGATAAAACATTTACTATCATTATCGTTATTATTATGTGTGTATTATTGAATATGTATGAAAATTTTATGGGAAAAGGTTTATCTAGAGGGAAGTCAACACCAAAATTTGTGTTGTTTCACAGAGTTGTTAGGAAATATATTAACATGTTGTGGTAAAGCCCGACAGGTTTACTGACACATTGGGAGAGGACTAAATAAAAGTAATTATTAATAAGAATAGTGTTATACATTTTATGACATAAGACAAGCAAACCACTGGCCGTTTTCTTCAGCAAGTCACCGTCTTTGTACATGACTTGATAGTATTAAATTAAAATGTTTCCTTTGTCAAGGACAGTGTCAAACGGTAGTTTGAAAGTTTATTTGACCATGAATGGGGTAACAAACAAATTAAGAACGTTGACTCATTGTGTAGTTACCATGCTGAATCTGAATATATTTGAAATGTTCAGTTAGGGAAAGAGAGAGTCTATCAGAGGGTGATGTAGGACGCATTTATATTGTTCCAGGGTTTCACCAAAGACTCGAAGTGAGCCCAGGTCACCTGAGATCTGTAATATTTTCTGCACTTAAAGAAAGGAGGCAGTAGCAACTGTGGACCTCCCTGTTATTTCTAAAAGCAGACCGTGATGTGTTATTGGAAGTTGGTGGAGTGACTAGACTTCATCCTGTATACCAGAAGACACAGAGATAAGTCAGCGTATGCAGGCATTTGATAGACTAAACCACAAACTCTCATTTCCAAATTGGTTAAGGCCAGGAGCGGGCATGAAATTAACGTCAAAATACAAAAATGATGGATTTTGGGATTAGTCCATTTTCTGATACTTTAACATCTCCTGAATAAAAATATAACAGAATTAAATGTCAAAATGCACTCTAACAATATGTATTTTGACTTTGAAAAAGGTATGGTACAAAGAGATTTTCTCAAACTCAAGAAATTAAGCCTAATTGGACCTAGTTTTTCCCATAGCAACCAAGCTTACACCCCTACGTTGGATTCGTCAAAATCTGCACTTTACTGTAAGCAGGTCACTTATTTCGGGATTCCAAATGCCAGATTGGAAATATATAATTTCCTGGTCAACAAAAAAGGTTTCCCCTCGATTCTAAATTTTTAATTGGCTGTTCGCGTTCACGTGACCGGCAACAATATGGCTGCGTGTTTACGGAATCTCAGTTTTGATTTGTTATTGATGTGGCAATGCCTAAATGAACGAGATGCTCTCGTTACCTCCAACTGGAATAGGCCAGAGTTAGAGATGGAAGCAAGACTTATCCTACACTGCAGGTAAAACGTACTTATTGTGACGATATAATGGTAAAAACTGGGGCATTACTACTCAGGCAAGGAATGTTGAAATAAAGCATAGCGGACCGTTTGTTCGATGTGGCCTTTGACAAGAATTTAGAGACGCAGTAAACAGGAGTAAGGGTTAGGCTTAGTGGTTGAAATGAAGCAGACAGAACCGTCTGTACGATAGTTTCTTAGATTAGAATTCAGAGACGCAGTAAAAAGGGCTAATGGTTACGTAAATGTATCCTAAACCTAACCCTAACGACGTTGGCGACTTACTGGGATGACATCTAAGAAGACGTCCCACAGTGACTCATTTCAACCAGGTTTAAGAATCTTAACCTAACCCTAAAACTTACGACGTTGGTTACTTACTGGAATGACATCAAAGAAGGCGGCCCACTGTGCTTCATTTCAACCACCAGGGAGTTACATGAACTAGCTATTACGAATAGTAGACAGTTAATTAAAAATCATCATGTTTTCCTGAGTTTACAGAATAACGGGTGACTTCTCATAATTCAGTACATTATCATGATTCTTGTAAGCAAAGTGCATATTTGTTTCCTCAATTTAATGTTTGTTTCTTGGGTATTTTTATTGACATGTCTTGTCACAGATGCTTATGTGTTATTTAAAAAATGCCTGCCAGACATGTGCAACAGCTGGTTCTTGGTACCAGAAGAAAGATTGGAAACTTCATCACATGGAAAGTGAAGCAAGGCTGTCATATACATTTTGAAGGTATTTACTTTTGAAACTTACTTTATGTTTCCCCTTGCCTAAGCATAGACATTCATGTAATTTATTTTGATCTCCATAAATATCAAGTTTAGAAACATATTTCATGACTTACATGTATTGTTTTGCTTCCATTGTACTTTAAGACACAGTTTATTAATGCTTGTTTACATCTTTATTTGACATTTTACTAATGTAAACATTTACCTCTTTCTAGGAAGTTCAAGTGTAATGGAAGCTGAGGCAGGTAGTGATTTGTGAAGCTGTTATCTGACGCGACATATATTTTGCTACACCGTGTAAAGTGATTGTGATAGCAAAGCATTCAATCAGATCATAGCAATTAAACCATATGTCCCTAATATTGCTGAATTTAATCAAGGACCTGAGGCTGCTATATTTTTCAAGAAAGTCCTGGGGCTGAACAGTAGAAAAGAGTCTTCTCGACTGGCAGGAGCAAGAAAGCGTTAAACGTCTGGTGCTCAGCTCTAAAATGGCAGAAAACTGCACTAAGAAAATGAAGGACATTTAGCACAAATCTCAACAGAAAGCCACACAAGAAACTGCAGAGAAAGCTGGATATGCTGCCGGTATGTTCTGCATGACTAGTAAGTTATTTTATTTTGCTGCAGTATCACATACTTATTTAATTATATTCTAATTATATTGAAAAATGTGATTTTAAAGAAATCATTATTCTCATACTAATTTTCTTATAACTTCCACACTTATGTATTAATTGACAAGAATAGGAACATATATTGCCCATAATCTTTTAAAACTTTTTATGTGATGGATTTTAAGTATCTGATCAAACTTATGGTTAATTGACAAAAGTAATGTAAAATTTAGTAAAATGTGTTACTATTTTTAGACACTATTTTCAAAGTCCTACAGCTTTTTTTTGTATTAAAGTTATCAAAAATCCATCACTGGAAAAGTTTTAACATATAATGATAAACATTGTGTTCATATTTGGTATTCATAGCTTAATAAATAAAAAAGCTTTAGCAAATTTAAATAGAACAAAGAATCCAATATTGCTCAGCTCTAAAACGGCAGAAAACTGCACTAAGACAAGGAAGGAAATTAGGCACACATTTCAACAGAAAGCCAGATAGGAAGCTGCAGAGGAAGCTGGCTATGCTACCAGTATGTTCTAAATGACAAGTAAGCAGTTTTTCAGGGGCAATATTACAGACTTATTTAATTGTAGTCTATTTATGGAGAAAAATGCGATTTTCTCAAAATCTAATTTTCTCATCCTAATTTCCTTAAAACTTCCACACTTATGTGTTAATTGACATAAAAATTGGCACATATGTTGCCCATAATCTTTTAAACCTTTCATATTGCTGGATTTTGAGTATCTGATCAAACATTTGATTTATTGCAAAAAGTAATGTAAAATTTATCAAAATTTGTTACTTTTTTTAGACACTATATTCAAAGTCCTACAACTTTTTTTGTATTAAAGTTATCAAAAATCCACCAATCGAAAAGTTTTAAAATATAATGATAAACATTGTGTTCATATTTGGTATTCATAGCTTAATAAATAAAAAAGCCTTAGCAAATTGAAATAGTACAATAGAATCCAAAATGGCCGCCGTTTCTATGGCAATCAGTAGTGCAGTGCCATAAAGCTCTTCATTTTTCGTATCTAGTATTGATATAGGTTAAGTCTGTGCATTTTCATTGAAATCCAGCAATTAATAACGAAAATAGCATTTCAGGGTAGCTCCTCCCCGTTAAGAAATTCTTCAGATCATGATGAATAAAAACGTTCTTCCTACAAATCCCCATTCATAGGAGCAAACATAAAGTGACACTAGTATATTGACACATGTACTTAAATTTATGAATAATAATATAATAATAATAATAATAATATATTGAAATTGAATCACTTTAATGTATATAATTTGATTGATTATTTTGAAGTTTCAATATTCCAGTATACACAAAATTGTGGTACTGGACCAATAAAATGTAAAAAGATTAATTCAATTTAAAACTTAACCAGTGACTTGTTGACTCACTGTTCATTAATTTATAAGATTAGTGTTGTCATTTCATTACAGTAAAACATACTTTACATTACCCTAGACATTATACGCAGCTATCAGACATACTAGTCAAGAATAAGTCTGAGTGAGATGGTAGGGTGGTAGCAGAAAGGTACTCTGAAAACTCACTCTAACCTTAGACATTCAGGGACCTTCACAGCTGACCTCACTCAGTGCATTAGGAAATATATATATATATCCACAATCATAACATCTATAACATCTAAACCCACCACATCATCCCAAACACCCCAGGGTTTCCCACCCTCTTACCCCTTATTAACAACATGAAAGGTATGAGAGACTACCATTTTGAGACAAGGAAAAACACACATGCACCCACATCAACAAAATTTGACAATTATGATTTACTCTGATTGGACTAATTGGAGGGACGAAATAATGCCATATTTAGATGTTGAAAATAACAATTATTATCTTAAATAAACGACACTACAAATCTTAATTATAACCTCATCAAAATTTGAACCGGATTATTTTGTTTAAAAAAAAATTATAAATAAATTAAATAAAACTTGAAAATATAATCTTGCCTAATGATTAACAGAGTGATTCGGTATGTAGAGTCACTTTGTTAAATGAAACTCCGTAAGACAAACAATTTTAAGATATTCATCCACTGCTTCGCGGCATTTTTACTGTATAGATTAGAACAGAGCATAAGCACACTAAACTAATACAGAAACTACGGACATTACTTAACAAGTGCGTTAGACGTAACCTAAAAATCTAATGGCCGATGTAATTATTTGTTTATCGTCATAATAATAATAGCTCCTACAGTCATAACTGATTTACAGGAATGGGTCCCTGAGATGACAGCCCTCAGCTGCTTATTTTCCTGGTATTCTTTTCGTCTTTTTCTCTCTCTTTTACTTGTTGTGAGAGCCTCTTTTCGCTCAATCTGAGGTGGCGCCGTAGATAGAATCGCCACTTGGTGCGTTCGGCAGCTCAATCCTACCAGGATGCTGGATTTATGATCCAGTGCCCTCATATCTCTCTTGTAAACATCTTTGAATCTCAGCTGCGGTCGCCCAACTGTTCTCTTGCCATATGCCAGATGTCCGTAGAAGATATCTTTTGGAATGCGACCATCTTCCATTCGGCGGACATGGCCAAGTCATCGTAGTCTGCGCTGTCTAAGGAGTGTATCCATGCTTTGAAGCACATGACAACATCTCAACATTCGTTACTAAAAATATGTGATTTATTTATCACCAGCTTTCATTTATTGTTTAACTGAACGTGAAGACAGGCTAAATCTATTATTAAATCATTGTAATTCTTCAGAAGAATATTTGGCGTCGTTTGACCCCCCAAAAAAGGTATCCAGACTTTAGAAAAAAAAAAACAAGGCAAATAACACAGCGATATGCATATTAATATGTGTATGTCTAACAATTAGTAAGGCCAATCAATCAATCAATCAATCAATAATTCAATCAATCAACAAACCAACCAACTAATCAATCAATATGATTTAGCTCCTCGAAGCCCATAGGCCTTTAAGAGAAACATGAAAAGTCCTCCTGTCACTGTCATCAGCTCAAGATATCTTCACGTCTTCCTCACCATTGTCATATCTGTCTCCAGGTAACTGAGGTCGTTACTTATTCATTAACCGTTTTTTCCTGACAGTATTGTGTTAATAACTTAACAGTTAGCTAATCCGTGGCTTTTTTTAAAAACTAGTCACTAACTCTGTTCCAGACATTAACGAATGCAGCAGCAACCCTTGTCAGCAGAACTGCACTAACACAAAAGGCAGTTTCAAATGTTCCTGTGGAGCCGGCTTGGTTGTTAATCCTGCAGATAAAACCAAATGTACAGGTATGATGCTTGTATTTGGATGAAGTGACTTGACTACATACCTTTATCTATTCGCGGAGTACATGACCTTCATACCATCTCTTCATTATAATTATCTGCAGCTTGTTCTTTACCTTGTTTTAACGAAATATACGCTCACACTTTTCTTTTTCTTTATTAACCATTTCAGCAGATTCTTTGTAATCATCCCTTTCTTCTATCCTTGCTAGTTTCTGTGTAAGATCTACCTGGCTATATTGTGAATCGTTGTGTGAGCATTAATTGACGTGCCATATGCTATTGCAGTGGTAGATTCTCGGGCAATTATTTTACACAGTGAGCTTACAGAGTCACTGTTGGTTGTACCTTATGACATTTCTGTGTGGACCAGTGGATCTGTTCTTTTGTCTGTTCAAAGACCACTTACATCAGACGTCGGCAACCCAGGAGCTGTGGGAGAGACCACCTACAGCAGAGATTGGCAACCCAGGAGTTATGGGGATTTACTTTAGTAACACTGAGCCCTCTAAAGATCTACCATATATATATATATATTTGGTACACAGCCTTGCCCTTACCCAAGATGTCGTGCGTGTGCGTATGTGCTCCAGACTCCGACTGTTTCATTTCCGAAGAGCAATTTTATTATTAGAGATTCATTTACTTCTGAATTAAGGACTCTTATTTATGCCATTATCCGTAAAAGATGTAACATTACCTTCACTAGAGAAACTCAGACGTTTGGCATATATATTCCGCGAGCACTTAAATGACGTTAATCACAGATAACAGAAACCTGTGGCTCTTCAATTCAATAGCCCAGACCATTCTGGTCCTTTTGACATCCAGGTAACCGGTTTACGCTCTTGCTTTCTCGACGACCGAAGTCGATTTTCTCTAGAGAATCGCCTTATTTTCAAAATGGGTTGTCTTTCACCTATTGCTCTTAATGTCCAACATCATTTTGCTGTGAATCTGTTATTAATTGGGTTTCCTGTATCTCAGACTTCTTTATTTAATCCGTCGCTTTTTTCGGATCCTTCTTTTATAAATTTTTGCGTTTCTTTTTCCGTATTTTTATGACGTCACTTTTATTCATCGCTGTTGGACACCATTGTGACCAATGTTCATTTTTTGCCCGATGTTTTCAGCGGTGAGTCTAATAGCAAGACTTTATTTTATTTCATTGATGTTTCAATTACATTTTCTGCTTTTGATTTTCGTTGATTGTTGAATTTCTTGCATAGATTATTATTTGTGTAGTTTCCTTGTTTTATTATTGATCTTCATCTATGTTTACTTGTATTACGTATATGCAGTCTATAGTCTATATTTCTTGTCCTTGTTGACTGTTTGTAACTGTGGCTGACGAATGGTGAAACCCGATATATATATATATATATATATATATATATATATATATATATATATATATATATATATATATATATATATATATATATATATATATATATATATATATATATATATATGTATGTATACACATTCTCATCTCTTGTTACACTGGTTCTATAATTACCTATAATCAACTATAAATTTCAGCCGATGAATGCAGTAAAGGCAGGCCATGTGAACATATCTGCACAGTTATTCCAGGTGGTCGCAAGTGCTTGTGTAGGGATGGTTTTGTAATTAATGATGAGGATAACACACTTTGTGATGGTATGTGTTCGCACTAAAAACATGTTTACCCATACTTTGTGGTGGTATGTACTCCTGCTAACAAATTGTTTACCCACACTTTGTGATGGTATGTGTTCTCACTACAAACATGTTTATCTACACTTTGTGATGGTATCTATTCTCACAAAAACCATGTTTATCTACACTTTGTGGTGGTAAGTATTTCTGCTTCTTCTTCTGCGTTCAGTTTGTACTCATGCTAAATCTGCAGGCCTGTCACCAGGACGAAGTCCACAGTCTTTACCAGGTCGCCGCGGCAGCCCCATAGCTTCTGCTGGAGCTCAGCACCCTTTGGCCAGGTCACTCTACTTTGCCTTCCCCTGACCATTTGGTTGGCAAAGGCACCGGTTGCTTGGGTGGGCCCTTTCAAGGCTAGGAGCCCGGCTCCGCTCCTCCCTGGTTGTAGCTGATAGGAGCGACGCCATGACGTAAGTCGAGATTGTCACATGACTCCATACTGCAAACGCGTGTGTGTCCTAATTTTTCTTGGTGTCTGCGCCTTAGCTAACACACTTCGTCTTCGGCAGGCCGGGTTGTGTTTGTTGTTCAGGGTTGTCTCCCATAGCCTTTCCATCTCCCGGTGGTAGCTGCAAGGCAGCAGGTTGGTTTGTTTACCGAGGTTTACCTTCCCCGTGGCTAAAGCTTATAGCGGCTCTTACTCGCTTGATGCACCCGTCATAGGACATATGGGGGATTTCAGTGGGGGTATCAGTGCCACCTGTTACCCCTCCCCGTCCTGCTGGGAGGACATCGCCGTTTGGTCCGCGACTGCTTATTCGTCCAGCAATACTGACTTAATTCGCAGCTGACACACCATATCTGGAGGTCGTTCCACTATCCGCCACCCGTGGACGCGCCTGGTTGGGGTCGGTCGTCCCTTTGCCAGGAGTATTTCTGCTAAAAAATGTTTACCTACGCTTTGTGATGGTATGTGGTCTCACTAAAATAATGTTTGCCTACAATTTGTGGTGGTATGGGTTCTCACTAAAATAATGTTTGCCTCACCATTGTGGTGGTATGCGCTGCCATTATAAAATGTTCGCCTCCACTTTGTGATGATATGTGTTCTCACTAAAGAGATGTTTGCCTACACTTTGTAGTGGTAATGTTCCCATTAAAATAATGTTTGCAACTACTTTGTGGTGGTATGTTATCACTAAAAACATGCTTGCCTACACTTTATGATGGTATGCGTTCTCACTAAAACATGTTTACCTACACTTTGTGGCGGGATGTGCTTTCATTAAAGACATTTTTACCTACACTTTGTGGTGGTATGTGTTCTCACTAAAAACATGTTTGCCTACACTTTGTGGCGGTATGTGTTTTCATTAAAAACATTTTTACCTACACTTTGTGGTGGTATGTGTTTTCATTAAAAACATTCTTACCTACACTTTGTGGTGGTATGTGTTTTCATTAAAAACATTTTTACCTACATTTTGTGGTGGTATGTGTTCTCATTAAAAAATATGTTTGCCTACAATTTGTGATAGTATATACTCCTGCTAACAAAGTGTTTATCTACGTTTTGTGATAGTATGTGTTCTCACTAAAAAACATGCTTTCCTACACTGTGTGATGGTATGTCTTCTCACTACAAACATACTACCTACACATTGTGATAGCATGGCCTCTCATTACAAACATACTTCCTATAGTTTGTGATAGAATGTCTTCTCACTACAAACATTACCTACACTTTGTGATAGTGTGTCCTCTCACTAAATATATGTTTACTTATACTTTGTGATGTTATGAATCCAACTAAAAAGATGTTATCTACACTTCATGCTGTGATAAATAAGAGATTTAGTTTTGTATTTCTATTAAAGTTATTTATAGTCTACTAGCTGCAAGTACCCGGCGTTGCCCGGATTTTCTGCTAACGTTTTATGAAACTGACATACATAAGTTACACACATGGAAGTTACATAACTTACAATTAATATATTTGACTACACCGTATCATACGTAGCTATCGTTATCTTCCACATTTATTCCAGTGCTTTTTGATAAACAATATTCTTGGTGTTGCCGCCTGGGGTAAAAATGAATAAATTTCTTGGTGTGCCCACCCCCGAGCAAGCAACATATCCATGTGAAAAGCACGGATTTTCTAAATTAATGCCTGCTACCTTAAGTGACTGTCCTAGGGTCTTGTTTATTATCATTGCAAATGCAAGAGGTACAGGATATTGCAGTCGCTTGAAATCAAAAGGCATGTCAGTTGGGATCAGAGGAATGAGTGGAATGAATGCGTCTTCTCCTCTGGCATAACCTGTTAATATTGTTGCTTCTATAACGTTTGGCATGTGGTTCTTAACCCATAATTTGGTTCCATTACACAATGTAGGCGGATCAAGATTTCGCAGCAATATAATAGGTGCACCGATTTAAAAACAATTAAGTTTAGCGGTGACATTCTAGTTGGTTCCAACTAGTACAAGAACTCAGTCAGATAAAATACAGCCTGTCTATGACAGTGTCAATGTATTTGTATGTTGTGACTGTGCCCGGCAGCTGATTCTATATCTGGAGATTGATATTACCAACGCTCTCATTTTTAGGCGCCAGAATTGCTCGCTCACAAAGCCATTTATGATTTCTAAAGTAGTTGTGAATGTTGGAAAAAACGGTGTTTTGTAATTCTTGAACTGACATGACAACATTGCAAAAATCCAATGGAAATGATATCAGATTAGTTGTTTGATCCGTATGAAATTTGCCATCACCAAAGCACAACAGTTGGTGAGCAAAGTTGTATACCGTTTTATCTCCAAGTAAATGAATATTGGTGGTCAGTTCCATTTTCTGAATGTGTCTCCAACGGATTGATGCTTTAAAGCAAGCATTTAGTTCGTCCGCCGGTGTTGATCGTGGATAACTGGTAATGTTTGACAAAAATCCCCAGAAAGCACTATCACAGCTCCTCCCATTGGAAGAGTGTTTCCCTAATATCTTGCAGAGTCAGATCAAGAGCGTCAAGAGCTCTCTTATGTGACATAGTGTACTCATCCCACACAATGACTTTGCATTTGTTTAGCACTTGTGCTTGTCCAGAGCCCTTGCTAATGTTACAAATCGGAGACTCTTATTATGCCAGATTTAGGGGTAGTTTGAGAGCTGAATGAGCTGTACGACATCCTTCCAATAATGTAGATGCTATTCCAGATGATGCAACCGCAAGAGCAATCTCATTTTGCTTCCGAATTTTAGCAAGAAGCAAGTTAATAAGAAATGTTTTTAAATTTTAGTACTAAGCGGAGACGAACGTTTATAAAAAAAAATTTCGGAAGTACCGACATACCATAAGTGAAAGCGAATGAATGCATAAATCTGCATTTTCAATCAAAATAGGCATACATTTAAATGAACTGAACACATTTTTGACAAAAAGCCACCAGCTTATTTTTGTTTAACCAAAGCGGTAGAAACCAAATAATGTGTCCTGGCAATCTGTACAAAAATTATTTCCATTTAAACGTTCCTTCAATGATCATAACTATCTAATAATTTTGTTTTCTGCAACAACTAAAGATTTTATTGTAAAATAGCTTAAAAATAAAAAAATAATTGCAACGGAAAAAAGCGACCATCTAATGAATTTGGTTTTTACATACGTTGATCATCATCAGCTGCCATCTCCACAACAAAAGTTGGCTGTAAAGGATCTCCAACGTCTTCTGTCTCTTGTCTTGGTGGTACACTCTGATAGGCTCTTCCCTGTCCATCTCTTGATGTTATCTTCCCACTTATAGCGCTGTCTTCCACTTCCACGTTTGACAGTTACGTTGATACAGATATTAAACAACAAGACTAAAGCCAGGCATTTTCTAAGCGGGGACGAAGATTTATTATAAGAAAAAAAAAA
>JAMPIV010012473.1:0-142500 GCA_024509875.1 Oreohelix idahoensis
CGCCTTGTGGTGTCTTCTAGGACAACAACAGTCTCCACTTAATTCAGTCGGCGGTTTTCCTTCATGTGGTACCCCAACTCTGGTTCATGCTTTGCATTTCTGCTTCCAATGTTCTCCACCAAGTTGTTCCAATGTTCTCCACCAAGTTGTTCCAATGTTCTCTACCAAGTTGTTCCAATGTTCGCCACCAAGTTGTTCCAATGTTCGCCACCAAGTTGTTCCAATGTTCTCCACCAAGTTGTTCCAATGTTCTCCACCAAGTTGTTCCAATGTTCTCCACCAAGTTGTTCCAATGTTCTCCACCAAGTTGTTTTTGGTCGGACTTTCTTTTGCCTTCCTTCTCGAATTCATGGTGCAGCAGTTCTGGTGATGGTATCAAGGTGTCCTCTGAGGATATGGCCAACCCAATGCCAGTGTCTACCTGCTATGATGATGTGCATGCCTTCTTGATGGTTCAGAGTTGGCAGTGTATGCATGTATAATCAATCCGTTTGCTGTTGTTTCCGTAATCAAAGTGACTGGCAAACTGGTGATCAGCCCGTTGGTTCTCATAACATGCCCCCCCCCCCCCCCCCCCAAAAAAAAAAGTGGATTGCTTCTTGGTAACTTGTGAAATAAGTTTCCTTTGCGCGTTGACCTCTTTCAGAACATCCTCTACTCTTTTTGGCTGTCCATGGTATTTTTTACATTCTTCTGTAAAACCATATCTCTGTGGCCTCTAGTGCCTTCACTATTTGTTTACTAATTGTCCATGACTCACTCCCATATGTCAGGATTGGTTCTATATAACAATGACGAACTCTTGGTATTTCTTCCAATGACAAAGAATTGTTGCATAAAATACTCTGACATGTCGTACAAAGATTAGATAACAACATGGGGTTGGCAACCTCATAATGTCAAAATAATTGCTACTGAAACCACCATTGTAAAAGCATGTGCAGGCTTCCTGCAAGGCACAGCTGCAGTGGTTGCTCCGTGCACCGCATCAAGGAACATGATGATGATGATGATCGTAGACTAATTATTTATTAATTCAAATAACCAGTGTTCTAATTTTCCAAGAAACTTTAGCTCATATACAGCTCGATGAATTATTATTATTATTCCTCGTTCGTCCTGAAAATGACGTTGGTTACGTAATGTCCGTTTACAGCGAAAGCTGTGATATTTGCGCCTTTCGGCCGACACATCCGACTTCAGCACGGCATTTTTGGGGACCGTGTTTGCCTTCTCTCTTCGATCCCTACTCTCTCAGCCAGACTACAGTGATGCAGCCTGTTTCCAGGACCACCACTTGGAGGTGGAGTAGGGTCTTGGTCAGCTCTGGTTCGCTGACGCAAACAGTCAAGCTATGAGTCGCTGACTGCTTTCATCTCTTTTGCTGCGTCTTCGGTCCCGAATAAATTCAAAGATCACTGCTACCTCTGGCATATCTAAGAGGTGACTAAATATGGGGCTGGCATTCTCATAATATAAAATAAATTGTTCCAGAAACCACTGCACGATCTCATGAATCCTTTGGTGCATGCTTTCTGCATTGGGGGAGGGGAAGGACTCCATATCCATTAGGGATCGAGATGAAAGAAAAAAAAAATCCAGCGAAAGTAGAATTAGAAATATTTGTCACGTGACAAAATCTTGTAGCAATTTCTTTTACATGATGGGGTTGCCAGCTTGACGTACAACCTTTTATTAGACGCCTTGTACGACATGCCTGAGGGTGGCAGTAGTTATATTCTTTCATTGTCTCTCCCGAGACCCTGGACCGTACACAGGGTACAAAGAAGTACAGGACAAGGAGAATCTAGAACATGGATTGAGGGATCAAAGCTTTCAACATACACCATCAAGTCAAACATTTCTTATATCTTGGTCATATAACAGAAGATGCGAAACAGAAATCATGAAGAGAATAGGACTGGCCAAAGCTACATTCAACAACATGAGACAGATACTGACATCTAAACAACCAACTCACAAATTCAAACAGAATCATCAAATGCTAAACCGGTATACGGCCTTCATTACTGTATAGTGTAGAAACACGGACAGTGAACAAGCAATTAGATGAAAGGACTGAGGCTTTGAGATGTTGATATATAAAAGAATGGGGCACGTCTCGGAGAAGGAAAAAAAAAAGAAGAGGTTCTAGAAAACCTAATAATGAAAAGAGAATCAATGAAGGAGATCAAAATTTGACAGCTAAAGTATTTTGGCCATGTAAAAAGACATAACACCGGACACTGAATACTATAATAGAAGGCAGAGTTGGAGGAAAACGTGCAAGAGGAAGACGGCGCTATAAGTGGGAAGATAACATCAAGAGATGGACAGGAAAGAGTGCACAATCAAGACGCGAGATAGAAGACGTTGGAGATCTCTTCTTCCTCGTTCGTCCTGAAAAGGACGTTAGTTGCGTTGTGTCCGTTTACAGCGGAGCTGCGATATTTGCGCCTTTCGGCCGACACATGCGACTTCAGCACGGCATTATTTGGGACCGGGTTTGCCTTCCCTCTTCGACCCCTACTCTCTCAGCCAGACTGCAGTGATGCAGCCTGTTTCCAGGACCACCACTTGGAAGTAGATTGCAGCCGACCTTTGATGTGAAGATGGCGCCTGATGATGATAAAACGCACAGACAAGCTCATTCATTTCCGTTTTCACTCTTTAAGGAGCATGGAGCCTGCATCACAGCGCCCACGTAGTCTTACAGCTGTGGTTTCGGTAGCAGATGATTTTCAAATAATGAGATTGCCAGATCATCACAGACTTACATTAGTCGCCATTATTACGACATGTCTAAGGTAACAGTAGTTCTGTTTTGTCGTTACATCAGAGAACCCGGATAATTACACAGGACACGCAGATAAGTGGGAGCCGCGGTAGCATAGTGGTTAGTGCACTGGCTTCCTAGCTCAGTGGTTCATGGTTCGATCCCCATATGAGGTGGGATTTTTTTTAGGCCGCAAACGGCTCCTGGGTCGACCCAGCCCCAATTGGGTACCAGAGTAACTCTGGGAAGGTTAAGGCGTGATGCTGACCACATCACCCCTAGTGTGTCGATGGTCGAGACAATATGGGCCTAACACCATATTCCCAATATGCCTCAATGGGTGTGTAACGGGATCCTTTACCTTTTTTTTTTTTTACGCAGATAAGCGCACAACTGGAATATTCCACGAAGCTTGGTAGCAGGATATGGAAGTAGGCCTGCATAATACACATCTTTAATAGCCAATGTAGACAACTTACGAAATGGCAAAAACTACTATTAAAGTAACATTCGAGTTCAAATGGGAAAGAAAGCACCCAGGCCATTATATAACAAATAATGCATATCATCCGCTATCTAGAAGAGAATTTCAGCTACGCACTAGACACAACAAACTGAGATACCATCTATACCACAAATACAAAATTGGTGCAACACATCTCTGCACCTGCGGCACCAGCCTGATGACAGGCGAACACCTGCTACAGTCCTGCCCGACCTACAGCAATGAACGGAGTAGCATATGGCAACAACCCACTTCTGTCAACGAAAAAACTTGGGAAATGTCAGGAACCTTCAGTTAACTACTGCCTTTATTGGGAGTCATTAATGTGGAAGTCTGAAGGCGAACGAGGAAGAAGAAGAATAGCCAATATGATCGTCCGATTGACAAAGTGCAGTGCCGGAGTAAGGCCAACTGAATCCCTAAACACTTCTTAACAATGGTGACCCCTTCGGCCCTTCCATTGCTTGACGGACAAGACATTAATTGCTAAAAGTGAAACACGGGATAGAAAAATCAGTTTTCTTCCAGGTCAGACCCCACTGAAGTTCATGCAGAAAAACGTTGGTTAAGACAGTCAAACATACTGAACTCTAGGTCTAATGTCTGACACCTTCAAACTTTTAAAATTTACTCACCCACCATACCAAAGAAAATGTTTTTAAAAACAATTCAGATTAAAGTCGAAAACGGTAGATAGGAACAATTACAGAAAATTCGACTAAAGTCGAGTGTGGCAATGAAAGAGTTTAGAGTTAAGGACATGACAGTTTGACGGGATGGGGAACGGGTGCCCTAAGCACGCGCTTAGTTTGCTTAATGGTTAATCCAGCACTGGCAGAGTGGTTAGAGCGCTTACCTCTCACGGCAAAGGTGCCGGTTTCGACTCACAGTATCGACACGCGCCAGTCTACCCACCTGTAAATGGCTACCTGACTTTTCTCTTGAGTTAGGGAAGGAAAAGGGAGCTGGTCACCCCCAGCCCTCGAAGCTGTACCTTGTATGGTGAAGTCTAACATGCCACTCCCCTACAGCAGTATTTGTTATGGGACTACATTTAAACAACTTTAATAGCAACGCGGTTATCAACTTACTAGTGTCTTCGGCTTCGGATGCCGTGTTGTAGACAGCTTGTCCAGCTGAGCTGACCGTCTCCATACTCATAGTTAGCCTTTTACTGTCTCTCTTCATGCCCTTGGTCTTCGCAGGTCTAATCATTTCAGAGATAAACAATACATGATAGTATTATTAACACGTGCATCATATTGTTACAACACTGCACAGTGTAAGGTGAAACAAGGTGATAAGTAATAGGAAAAAGTTGATAAATAATATGAGCAAGTTGATAAGTAATAGGAGCAAGCTGATAAGCAATAGGAGCAAGTTGATAAGTAATAGGAGCAAGTTGGTAAGTAATAGGAACAAGTTGATAAGTAATAGGAACAAGTTGATATATAATAGGAGCAAGTTGATAAGTAGTAGGAGCAAGCTGATCAGTAATAGGAACAAGTTGATCAGTAATAGGAACAAGTTGATCAGAAAAAGAGCAAGTTGATAAGTAGTAGGAGCAAGTTGATCATAAATAGGAGCAAGTTGATAAGTAATAGGAGCAAGTTAATAAATAATATGATAAATAATAGGAGCAAGCTGATATGTAACTGGAGCACATTGATAAGTAATAGGAGCAAGTTGGTAAGTAATAGGAGCAAGTTGGTAAGTAATAGGAACAAGTTGATATGTAGTGGGAGCAAGTTGATCAGAAAAAAGGAGCAAGTTGATCAGAAAAAGGAGCAAGTTGATCAGAAAAAGGAGCAAGTTGATAAGTAGTAGGAGCAAGTTCATAAGTAATAGGAGCAAGTTGATAAATAATAGGATCAAGCTGATATGTAACTGGAGCACGTTGATAAGTAATAGGAACAAGTTGATAAGTAATAGGAGCAAGTTGATTAGTGATGACTAAGTTGACAAGTAATATGAACAAGTTGATAAGTAATAGGAGCAAGTTGATCAGTAATAGGAGCAAGGTAATCAGTAATAGGAGCAAAAGTAATAGGAGCAAGTTGATAAGTAATAGGAACAAGTTGATAAGTAATAGAAGCAAGTTGATAAGTAATAGGAACAAGTTGATAAGTAATAGAAGCAAGTTGATAAGTAATAGGAACTAGTTGATAAGTAATAGGAGCAAGTTGATAAGTAAAAGGAACAAGTTGATAAATAATAGGAGCAAGTTGATAAGTAATAGGAGCAAGTTGATAAGTGATATGACTAGGTTGACAAGTAATATGAACAAGTTGATAAGTAATAGGAACTAATTGACAAGTAATAGGAAGCTCTATAGAGACCGTTACAATAGGTCTTCTGATTATGAAGAAGTTCTGGGTCAACTGGCGTAAGTGAACATGTCTCTCCACATCCTACCAATCTAATACTGTGTTAATCAGTAATGTTGTTAACGGCTTTCAAGATCATGACGTCAGACTGTCTAGCCTTCGCCGTAGTACTGTTTTATTCTGTCTCCACGTCAGCGTGTTTTTGAGAAAACTGTGTTTGAAGTTTTGGGGTTACTTGTTCAAAAGAAGGATGTATCACATTAAAATGAAATTTTTCATGATGATCTGAACTGTTAACTGTACGATACTGTATAGGATGATAGATTAAAATATATGCTGTCGATTTATGACCTCAGGTCAGTCTTGGCCAAAATTGGAAATGCAATAGTAATACTAAGCCGACAGTATCTTCTGTCTTTGTCGTCCTCTATCGCCTGTTTCTTTCAGTATTTTCCGTTGTCATAATATATTCCTGCTTTTCTCTTCTCATAACGTGCGCAAAGGAAGTGGGTAGCTTCCTTCTAATGTGAATAATGAGCTTCCTTTGCGCACTGGTTCCTTTCATGACAACCGCATTACCCTTTTATCCGTCTATGGTGTTCTTAACATTCTTATGTAAAACCACAAATCCATGGCCTACAGAGATTTTCCTGCTTGTTTGGTTATTATCCACGACTCTCTTCCATCACGTCATGATTGTCTGTATATAACAATGAAGAATTTTCTTACTTCCATTGACAAATATTTGTTACATAAAATACTTTTCGATTTATTGAGTGCTGCTTTTTTCCGGTGCTATTTCACTCTTCGCCTCTGAGATGTATCTCCTACCTGACAGCTGCAGATAATTACGGCGGTATGCTACAGTGGGAGAAAAAGTAGAGGATTGCGTAAAATATTTGGCCAGGTAGAGGCACATGACAGCTGCTTAAATTTTAAAAAATGCCGACTAGACGTTGCCTTAACAGAAAACATTAAGGGAAATTATGAAACATTTTACGACGTGGATGCCACATGTGGAAAGTATGAAGAATGACGCACAGGAGTGGGACCATCTTTACGTAATCATGAGAATAAAACAGGCAAATTATTCGTTATTAACGTATTTGGTGGGTGAAAAACAAATACAAATGATAACTACGTGAAATTTTTACAGAGAACAGGGCCTATGTCAATTGATTCTAGACGGGAACAAGTAAGTCTGAGACAGACATGCTGCTACTGATATTATTAATAGCCCCCTTTAGTCATAACTGACTATGGGAATGTTTTGTGTCGACACCAAGGCGCGAGTTGATCTATACAGGGCGCGAGTTGGGCGCAGTTATATGGAGATCAAGCTGTTGCCCAAGCAGCATGTTTCCCCCTTCCACTTAGCCGGTAGGTCCAAAGGAGCGGTAATAGCCGATTGTTTGATACCAGCCACGTCGCAGGAGTTTCCAGAATAATGTTTAATCAACATTTAACTGCCTTAAGTACTCTGACTCCGGATTTATCCACAGGGAGTCCTAAGCCTTTCCCCATAAACGGACATTCCCGCAACGCAGTGGAGGTTTGAAATAAGAGTTTTACCTTCTTCTAGATAGACTACAATCCAAAGATCAGGAATCCTATCTGCCCGAAGCTGCTGGTTTTCAGGCGCCAGTGGCTCGCCTTTGCTGCTTCTCCTGTCAATGGAAACAGTTCAGACGGGCTCAAATTGAGCCACATGTGAAGACCGGGAGCTTGGTTTGATTGTCAGGGGCAATTAGAGGGACGTGCCGTAGAAGCATTTATCTGCAGTGGGAGCATTTCCCCAGTACAACTCCCGGCTATGACAACTTACTACGTATAAAAGACAGCAATACGTGTGAATATGATGTCGTGAAATATTCTAATCCACATATATAAATTATTAGGTAAATATAAAGCCTAACAAATAAAATTAATAAAGAGAAGAGCAATGGGAAAATAACAGTGCTGTCACAAAGAATGTACTCGAAATCCCCCTTGTTTTCTGCTTCGTCTGCAAATTGTAACGCTTTCACGTTGATATAAAAGCTTACTGTATTATTACCCGCCTTCTTCAATGAAACGTGTGCTGCATTTCTAAGAAAAACATTGAGACGTACTGCGTAATGACCTAAATTAATCCTAACATTAATTATACTGCGTTACCAAAACGAACGAACAGATGGACAAAAGGATAAAGAGAGAGGGGAGGGCTGGAAATCAGGAACGCATGCATCACGCGTGTAAGTCTACATGCACTAATTTTTTTTCAGACGGACAGTGATAAAATACACTACCCTTTCCCAGAGTTAGGTTTATAAATCATAAAAAACTCTTATTAGAAAAGATAACATTAGATGGGTTTACGGTTGAGAACATAACAGTACCCAGACAGCACATCTTCGAAACAGGAGGTAGAAGAAATTGCATATTTTGAATGCAGCCACGTAGCTCCTTTAAATTTGTATTTTTGGGTTCCTTAGGGCTTGCTGACAAATAATATGTAAAACGTTACGCAAATAGTCCAGGAATTAATAAATTATACCCAAAATAAAATATTGGGGGTGCCTGACAGCATAAAATCATTTCTGCTCATAAGATTTTTTTTTTAACGTGTTTGAAAAAAAAATTTACGTTACAGAAATAGCCTACCATGTAAACTCCAAATTGATTGGAGCGCAACAAATGAAAGCCTAACCACGATTGGTCGGGCTATAAATACTATCTTGGTTGTTAGGGGAAACGGGGAAAGGTAACATTTTTTTCAAACACTTGTCGAAACGGGGCTCATTGGTCAGACTCGCTGATATACACACTTGGGAGCGTTAGTTCGAAACCACTTGTTTAAAATAGCTTGATAAAGCATCAGTGCGTTGAAGCCAGCATATATTTTGCTAAATAAAAGCCTGGAAGATAAGCAGATGGGAATTTTGTGCCAGTTTGTGCCAGAATTCATTGCTAATCAACGTATCTGTGTTTATTCGTATGAATTGTGGTAAGCTTGAACCATTCAATATCTTTTAATGAAAATTGAATGTGAATTGTTGATTTATGCCTGTATATATATGTGTAGTTCAGTGGCCAACGTGAGGTAAAGCCTGTAATGCTCCAGCCTGAACAGAGGGTGTCGGAGAGAAGTAAAACGGCATGGAATGGCCAAACAGTACACTGACACCTGGATGATTGACTAGAAAGAAATAATGCTGGAAGTGCAGAGGCGTAGTAACCATTAAGAAGGGTAATACTGGAATAAAGTATTTCAAATGAAGCTGACAGTTGGCCTAATGCTCTGAACTCAATGTTTGTGCTGTGTTGTGATCAATGTAACAAGAGAGTTTAAGTTAGTTATGAAGTAGAAGGTACATCCTTCTTGATTTCAGGGACAGTGGTCTTGATGGTACTGAGCAGCACCTGGTCAGAGCTTTGCTGAATCCAGAGTCGGACAGCATACTCCTTGGTCTTTTTAGCTATCAGTGAGGTGTCTCCTGAGCCCAGAGGAGAATTCGAGCAGAGGAGTCCTTTCCTGCCGCCATCACGCCAGATAAGCGAATTGGCCAGCTGAGCTCAACATTATATCCCCTCATCTTGAAATGACTTAGTAAAAATAATATTAATAGGGGAAATTAATTGTCTTAATATCAGGAACTGAGAACATCTCCAATACTAATTTCCTTAAGACAAACTATTGAAGTCATGATGACAACTACCAACAGAGCTTGAACAAAACCAAACCAGTATTACCTCATACTACCATTACACAACTGACACACATAGGATATTTGTAATAATATATGTCACTACCAGATTCATATTAATACATTCTGTACATAACTTGTAATTTAAATTGATTGTGATTCCTGGTTCCCTTGTAGTTGAATCAGGACACATATTCATTCATGCCAGTAATGAATACATATTGTTATTTGAAAGTTTATCAGTGACTCTTTTAAGATATCTTTGTAGAGTGTTATATGTATGTGAGTGTCACAGTGTTGTCAAGAGTAGTGGATTAAATTAAATTGTTTATCTGTCTGTTGTTGTGACTTACACTTCATCATACACATACCCTAGACACATAACGTAGCATCACACTATTCCAGAATAATTCTGACTGAGATATATAGATATGTGGTAGCAAGTAAGGTTATCTATAATACACTACTCTTAATAGATATAGATACCTTCACAGCTGATCTCAGTCAGTACACTAAGTTCCCTATAAGTATTTATAACATCCCACTTCACCACATATATTGGGGTCTCGCTCTTGGGATTTTGAATCTTTAACTATTAAAAATATTGGGGGTAATTCACTTCAGGGAATATAAGAATTAAAAGGTATCCTTGGGTGGAATTAAATAAGGTTGAGCTCACGGTGCCTGTGTTGTCCATTAGATATATAGTTAGAAATTGAATTGTTGGGTAGACATTATATAAAATTTACCTGATAGACAATGGCGGACCTGGCCAAATTTCGATCTGCTGCGGTTCAGACTGCAAAAGAGTTAGGATTAGATGGGCAAGTTATGGTTGCCTATGTCACAACGGAATGTGACAAATTTATTGAACGCGAAGAAAGAAGATTAGAAAAAGAAGCCGAAAGAAGGTTAGAGGCTGAAAGGGAAATTAAGAGGTTGCAAGCTGAGGCTGAGACTAAGAGGTTGCAGATTGAGGCTGACAAAGAGGCTAAGAAATTGGAAGCAGAAAGAGAAGACAAAAGATTAGCTGCAGAAAGAGAAGAGAAGAAATTAGCTGCAGAAAGAGAAGAGAAGAGATTAGCTGCAGAGAGGGAAGCAGAAAAGGAGGAGAAGAGATTACAAAGGGAACATGAGTTACGACTAAGGGAGTTTGAGTTTCAAGGCCATGCTCCTGAAAATGGTGCCAGTCCCTTTGCCTCTGATGCTACGGTTACTCAGGGAGCCTCGACCTCAGCTATGAACTTTCATTTAGATCATTTTGTTGAGAAAGACGATGATATTGAGAGCTATATAAATAGGTACGAACTATTAGCTACCACGTATGGGTTAGAGAGAGAAAGGTGGAGCTTAAAGTTATCTCAGGGACTTCGTGGGGCAGCTTATGAAGTTTTTGCAAAAATGAGCAGAGGTGATCAGGAAAATTATGACATGCTAAAGCAGGCTCTTTTGTTAAGGTATGAAAAGAATGCAGAGTTTTACAGGAAAAAATTTAGGAATGCTAAACTACTGTCAGGTGAAACCTATCACCAGTTCTCTGCACGAATAGAGACATACTTGGAGAAATGGACTTCTCTGGGGAAAACCCAAGATCTTAAGGAAATGGTCCTTATAGAGCAACTAAGAGAGTCCATGGCTCCAGACCTGAGAAAGTTTCTCATGGAACAAGGTGCAGAGAGGCTGGGTGAGTTGCTAAATGTTGCTGAAAGGTATCAAGCAGCTCAAGCAGAGGTAACAGGTAATAAAAAGAAACAGGTGGATAACTTTAGGGCATCACAGAACTTTAATAAATTTGATCCTAGGGATCAAAATAAAGGTAAGCACCAATTGATAGGCCACGGTATGAAAATAAAAATAAATTCCCACAATTCGATGAAAGGAAATATAATGAAAGAAAATCTTTCAACCAAGGAAAAAGGTGGTGTAAGAATTGTCAGATGGACAATCATGACACTGACCGTTGCAGAAGGAAACCTGTGTATATGGCAACCCTTCAGGTCAGGTCGACCTCAAGACAGGAGGAGGATATTATGTTAGATACCACTCCAGAAGAGATGAGGAAGGCACAGGCTGGGGATAAAACACTCAAGCCTTGTTTCAGAAAATTGTCAACTTGTCATACAACTCCAGGCAAGGGAGATTTTTACATGAAAAACAAGTTGATGTATAGGAAGGCCGGAACTAGATCCCATGGTCACGGACAGCTGGTTCTTCCAAAAAGATACAGGACAGAATTAATAAGGAGCCTACATGTGAAACCAGATGGGGACCATGAGAAAATAGGTACCATCATTCAAAAGGTGGCTCACAATTATTATTGGCCCAAAGCAAGATGGGACATTGAGAACTTTGTAGAAAGGTGTAGCATAGCACATGAGGGAACACCCACAAGTGGGAACATGGATCAGGACCTGGACACGCCCCGGAGCAAAATTAGGCCTGATAATAAAAAGAAAAATAGATTTGATAAAGTGGACCAAATGGAATGGGAAGCCCCTTTTCACGGACAAGCTTCACTTAACTGTTTTACAATGGCCACTATGCGGAGAGTGCAAAAGATGTCTTACCCCAGGATAAGCCGACAATCCCTCAATCGGACTTAAACAAACTGGAGGAAGAGGATGTAGGGAGGAAATCTCTCATCAAGAATTTTAAGTGGGGAGAAAGCCCCAAAAGAAAAATTGGTAGCGGTCGTTTTGTGAATGAAAATTCTGGGAGGAAAAATCATCACTATAAAGCTTCGAGTGGAAGAGACCATACCGGTGCATGGACAAATAGGTCCACACAATTAAAGGTCCATATGTAGCTATGTTAAGAACGTGGACTGATGAAAAGGCAGAGGAAAACATTACATCTTCATACCAATATGTGAATGAGCTGACCACTCGGTTGAAAACTGGCTGGAAACTTGCCAATGAAAATTTGAAACAAGCCAGGAAGAAACATGCTGCCTATTATAACAGGAAGGCGAAAGACAGAAATTTGGCTGTGGGAGAGAAAGTACTGCTTCTTTTGCCCGGGAGTCAGAATAAGTTACAAATTGGATGGCAGGGTCCATATACAGTTCTAGAGAAGGTGTCTAGAACAAATTATAAGATAGATAAGAAGGGGAAAGAAAAAATCTATCATGTGAATCTCCTGAAGAAATATTTGGAAAGAGAACATCAGGAAGAGACACACTTGTTGACCTTGTCCATCGCCATGGAGATGAAAAAGGAACCACTTTCATCATTTGAATATCCATTACACCCCTGTGAGACAGCAGCACAGGTGAAAATCAGTACACATTTAACGAAAACTCAGAAAGAGAGAGTGCAACAGGTTCTAAATAATCATGCAGAGGTGTTAACAGACCGACCAGGGCATACAAACCTATTGGAATATGATATGAAACTCATAGACTCCACACCTGTCTGTATGAAACCATATTCGATTCCGTTTGCTAAGGAAAAAGCTTTGAAGGAAGAGATAGACTATCTGTTGAAGGAAGGAATTATTTCGCACAGTGAGTCTTCGTATAGTTCCGGGGTGGTACTCTTAAGGAAGCCCTCTGGAGAACATAGACTCTGTATAGATTACAGGAGACTGAATGCTATTACAGAAGGACAGGTGGATCCATTGCCGGATACAAATCAGCTGTTTGCCAGACTAAATAAAGCTAAATATTTCTCAAAAGTGGATCTGAGTAAAGGATACTATCAGATTCCAGTAAAGCCTGAGGTTAGACCATACCTAGCTTTTAGTACCTCAGAAGGACACTATGAGTTTAATAGATTGCCATTTGGATTGAAGAATGCGCCTAGTGTCTTCTCTAGAATGATGAGAAAATTATTGGATCCTCTGAATAATCCCTGTATAACAAATTTTATGGATGATATCCTTATAGCAACAGAAACATTTGAGGAACACATTGACTCTCTGAACATGCTGTTTGATCGACTTAGGGAGGCAAATTTAACAGCCCGACCAACCAAATGTTGCGTTGGATGTAAAGAATTGGAATTTTTGGGACACACAGTTTATCAGGGAAACATGACCCCTGACCCAAAGAATTTAGAGAAACTACAGAAAGCCCCGAGACCACAAACCAAGAAGGACGTGAGATCCTTTGTCTCCTTATGTGGTTTCTACCAGAAGTATATCAAGAACTTTAATTCCATATGTGCACCGTTAACTGAATTGACACGTAAAGGACTTCCAGATCGCATTACATGGACACCACAATGTGAAATGACTTACCAAGAATTGAAGGAAAAGCTCACAAGTAAACCCATTTTGAAATTACCTGACTTAAGTCAAGAATTCATAGTAAGGACGGATGCAAGTAATATTGGGCTAGGTGCAACTCTACTACAGAAATCAGATGCATTGGATGGGGAATTAAGCCCAGTGGCATATGCTAGCAGAAAGTTGAATAAAGCTGAAATCAACTACTCAACTAGCGAAAAAGAATGTCTTGCAGTAATATGGGCAATAAAGAAATTCAATATTTATCTATATGGGAAGGCATTTAAGTTGCAAACAGATCACAAACCTTTATCGTTTTTAGCACAGGCTAAGCATGAGAACTCTAGGTTACTCCGATGGTCTTTGCTTCTGGCTCCATATAATTTTAGCATTGAGTATATATCTGGAAAAACCAATTTGGGAGCGGATTTTTTAAGCCGCCATCCGTGTGATGAGAATCACCGTAAACCCCAGAAATAATAATAAATTTCTCTATGTGTATATAGAATAAAGGACTGACATATAATGTCTGTTTTAAGAGGGGAGGTGTCATGAAATATTCTAATCCACATATATAAATTATTAGGTAAATATGAAGCCTAACAAATAAAATTAATAAAGAGAAGAGCAATGGGAAAATAACAGTGCTGTCACAAAGAATGTACTCGAAATCCCCCTTGTTTTCTGCTTCGTCTGCAAATTGTAACGCTTTCACGTTGATATAAAAGCTTACTGTATTATTACCCGCCTTCTTCAATGAAACGTGTGCTGCATTTCTAAGAAAAACATTGAGACGTACTGCGTAATGACCTAAATTAATCCTAACATTAATTATACTGCGTTACCAAAACGAACGAACAGATGGACAAAAGGATAAAGAGAGAGGGGAGGGCTGAAAATCAGGAACGCATGCATCACGCGTGTAAGTCTACATGCACTAATTTTTTTTCAGACGGACAGTGATAAAATACACTACCCTTTCCCAGAGTTAGGTTTATAAATCATAAAAAACTCTTATTAGAAAAGATAACATTAGATGGGTTTACGGTTGAAAACATAACAGTACCCAGACAGCACATCTTCGAAACAGGAGGTAGAAGAAATTGCATATTTTGAATGCAGCCACGTAGCTCCTTTAAATTTGTATTTTTGGGTTCCTTAGGGCTTGCTGACAAATAATATGTAAAACGTTACGCAAATAGTCCAGGAATTAATAAATTATACCCAAAATAAAATATTGGGGGTGCCTGACAGCATAAAATCATTTCTGCTCATAAGATTTTTTTTTTAACGTGTTTGAAAAAAATTTACGTTACAGAAATAGCCTACCATGTAAACTCCAAATTGATTGGAGCGCAACAAATGAAAGCCTAACCACGATTGGTCGGGCTATAAATACTATCTTGGTTGTTAGGGGAAACGGGGGAAAGGTAACATTTTTTCAAACACTTGTCGAAACGGGGCTCATTGGTCAGACTCGCTGATATACACACTTGGGAGCGTTAGTTCGAAACCACTTGTTTAAAATAGCTTGATAAAGCATCAGTGCGTTGAAGCCAGCATATATTTTGCTAAATAAAAGCCTGGAAGATAAGCAGATGGGAATTTGTGCCAGTTTGTGCCAGAATTCATTGCTAATCAACGTATCTGTGTTTATTCGTATGAATTGTGGTAAGCTTGAACCATTCAATATCTTTTAATGAAAATTGAATGTGAATTGTTGATTTATGCCTGTATATATATGTGTAGTTCAGTGGCCAACGTGAGGTAAAGCCTGTAATGCTCCAGCCTGAACAGAGGGTGTCGGAGAGAAGTAAAACGGCATGGAATGGCCAAACAGTACACTGACACCTGGATGATTGACTAGAAAGAAATAATGCTGGAAGTGCAGAGGC
The DNA here is from genome assembly GCA_024509875.1 of Oreohelix idahoensis. Classification (NCBI taxonomy): domain Eukaryota; kingdom Metazoa; phylum Mollusca; class Gastropoda; order Stylommatophora; family Oreohelicidae; genus Oreohelix; species Oreohelix idahoensis. Next base: position 15,417 of record JAMPIV010012473.1, read on the forward strand.
GTAGTAACCATTAAGAAGGGTAATACTGGAATAAAGTATTTCAAATGAAGCTGACAGTTGGCCTAATGCTCTGAACTCAATGTTTGTGCTGTGTTGTGATCAATGTAACAAGAGAGTTTAAGTTAGTTATGAAGTAGAAGGTACATCCTTCTTGATTTCAGGGACAGTGGTCTTGATGGTACTGAGCAGCACCTGGTCAGAGCTTTGCTGAATCCAGAGTCGGACAGCATACTCCTTGGTCTTTTTAGCTATCAGTGAGGTGTCTCCTGAGCCCAGAGGAGAATTCGAGCAGAGGAGTCCTTTCCTGCCGCCATCACGCCAGATAAGCGAATTGGCCAGCTGAGCTCAACATTATATCCCCTCATCTTGAAATGACTTAGTAAAAATAATATTTATAGGGGAAATTAATTGTCTTAATATCAGGAACTGAGAACATCTCCAATACTAATTTCCTTAAGACAAACTATTGAAGTCATGATGACAACTACCAACAGAGCTTGAACAAAACCAAACCAGTATTACCTCATACTACCATTACACAACTGACACACATAGGATATTTGTAATAATATATGTCACTACCAGATTCATATTAATATATTCTGTACATAACTTGTAATTAAAATTGATTGTGATTCCTGGTTCCTTTGTATTTGAATCAGGACACAAATACATTATTAACAGCACTGAATACATATTGTTATTTGAAAGTTTATCAGTGACTCTTTTAAGATATCTTTGTAGAGTGTTATATGTATGTGAGTGTCACAGTGTTGTCAAGAGTAGTGGATTAAATTAAATTGTTTATCTGTCTGTTGTTGTGACTTACACTTCATCATACACATACCCTAGGACACATAACGTAGCATCACACTATTCCAGAATAATTCTGACTGAGATATATAGATATGTGGTAGCAAGTAAGGTTATCTATAATACACTACTCTTAATAGATATAGATACCTTCACAGCTGATCTCAGTCAGTACACTAAGTTCCCTATAAGTATTTATAACATCCCACTTCACCACATATGATGCAATTTTTATGTTGTTTTTTTTTTTACCTCCCCCATAGTTTGGTGGTTTTACTCAGACATCAAACCTGATGCCAAGTCTGCATCACCCCCACCCCAACAAGCAGTTAGACGTATTCAGTAAACGTGTGACAAAGTGTCTCATAATTTACATCCAAAACATAGGTTATACATAGCTAATCCTGACTTATGGAAGTGAGTCATTGGCATTTCCTAGACGATTGAGGGAAATCCAAGGATATCACAAAGAGGTGATTTTGCAGAAGAATGTTAAATAAATAAGTAAATAAATGTAGGTAATTAATTGGCACTCGTTGGCCATAATGAAGGACACTAGACAACAGATAAGAAATATAAGTGATAGCCTTACCGGGAATCGAACAGAGGACCATCCAATCGGCTTCAACGCCTCGCATTGAAAGTAAATCGTGAAAGGGCGCACACCAACTGCGCACACCAAGAAGAATGCGAAGAATACGTTGGGCAGCTAAAACCAGGTAATGGAAATGTCCTGAAGAATTCAGTTGTACAACAGAAACTTATTACTCGCATTAAAGGAAGCGATACATTTTCTTTGGACATGTTATAAGAAGAGGAAAGCTGGATTCTGTTGTGACGACAAGAAGAGACTGTAGAAAACAAGAAGAGATTGTGGAAAACAAGAAGAGATTGTGGAAAACAAGAAGAGATTGTGGAAAACAAGAAGAGATTGTAGAAAACAAGAAGAAATTGTAGAAAACAAGAAGAGATTGTAGAAAACAAGAAGAGATTGTGGAAAACAAGAGAAGATATTGTGGAAAACAAGACGAGATTGTGGAAAACAAGACGATATTGTGGAAAACAAGAAGAGATTGTGGATAACAAGAAGAGATTGTGGAAAACAAGAAGAGATTGTGGAAAACAAGAAGAGACTGTGGACAACAAGAAGAGATTGTGGACAACAAGGAGAGATTGTGGAAAACAAAAAGAGATTGTGGAAAACAAGAAGAGATTGTGGAAAACAAGAAGAGATTGTGGAAAACAAGAAGAGATTGTGGAAAACAAGGAGAGATTGTGGAAAACAAAAAGAGACTGTGGACAACAAGAAGAGATTGTGGACAACAAGGAGAGATTGTGGAAAACAAAAAGAGATTGTGGAAAACAAGAAGAGATTGTGGAAAACAAGAAGAGATTGTGGAAAACAAGAAGAGATTGTGGAAAACAAGAAGAGATTGTGGACAACAAGAAGAGATTGTGGATAACAAGAAGAGATTGTGGAAAACAAGAAGAGATTGTACTGGAGAGTCTAACATCATGGCATGGAAAGTAGTCAACAACAGAACTGATGATCAGCACTGGGGACATGAGAATAGTTAAACCAGCCATGATTATAACCCACATGGGGTTGAACTCGGTATTCCATGTGCAAGATAAACACCTGTTTTATAGTACATGTGCCAAAGAAGTCAATTAATCACAGAGCGCGCGACACGGCTGTCGGGCTGGACAGGGATAAATACGATACCTTTCATCTGGGTCATCATCGTTAAGCCGTGAAGGTTGGTCATGCAGATCTTTAGCGCTGCACCTTGGTGTCTTACTGGGTAGTACACTGTTGAACCTGATAAAGTCGATGCACCTGGGAATGTTGGGGGAAGAGGAGTTGGAGTTTTACAAACATTAGATGGGAGGAAATATCACATTATGATTAGTTCATGAACTACCATTCACTTTATTTAGAGCCTAGGCCTTCTTTAGATGCATCTCAGTAAAGAGTAGAATAGCCCAGGCAAAAAGCAGCATCCTATAAACTGAAAAGTATGTTATGCGACAACTCTTTGCCAGTGGAAGTAAGACTATATATAACCAATCCTTACATATGAAAGTGAGTCATGGACAATTTTAAACAAGTAGGCAAAGCACTATAGCCACAAAGATGTGGTTTTACAGAACAATGTTAAAAACACCATGGACAGCTAACAATGAGTAATGAGGATGTCCTGAATGAGGGGCCAATGCACAATTGAGGCTTATTCTTCATGTTAGAAGGAAGCTATCCACTTTCTTTTGGTATGTTATGTTATGAGACAAAGGAGCGGGAGCATATCGTAACAACAGAAAAGATAGAAGGAAAAAGAGACAGAGATTGACAGGGGCTAGAGCATATCATGTAACAGAAAATGTTTCAGATTTGTGCGCTGGTCTTGATTTTTTTATATTTTAGTTTCCATATTTAGCGCTTTCCCGTTCACTAAAAGTTAATCTTCCCTTTTGTGTTCTAATTTTTACATAACTGTCTGCTCCTCCAAATCCGTCTGTATTGCTGCGTAGATAGATATCTTTAGGAGTCCATGACTTGTAGGGATGTTTCTCAAGGTAAAATCTTTCAATTGTCGCATTCATTCTCATAAACTTGTCTGTTTTTGTATGTGTATTTTTAGACCCAGCTGCTGTGACTTCTGACAAAATATTCACAGTTTTATCTTGCACCGGATTGCTGTTGTCATCGCATTATAATGAACGAGGTTTTGTTGACAGACAAATTTGGGACAACCCAGAAATTGACCACCTGCTTTTCCAAAATAAATCCAGCATCATTTTCGCTACAACTCCCGGCTGTCTACCTGTGTCACACTGTCAGCTGCACACAAATTCCCTCTGTGTCAAAATCCAAACTATAACATAGGATAACACAACACACTAAAGGTGCACAACTTAACCAACCTTTCGAAGATAGAAAATTGCCCAAAACAGTAATGAAGTTAATGGAGACACTTACTGTTCTTAATTCTTTTTTCTGGGGGTCGGAGTGGCTAAGTGGTATGGCCTCCGCCTCGAATTCTAGAGGTACCGCGTTCGATTCATAGTTGAAGGAATATAATTTATGAATTAGTTTTTCCAGAACCAGTGTTCCTAATGATGTCATACTCCCCCCTGGTCTCCTGGGTGTTGAGATCGGATGCCTAGCCTTCTCGGATAAGGGCGAAAAATAGGAGGTCCCGTGTGCAAGTTGCGCAAGTTAAAAACCCCACGGCTGTTGGAAATCGTAAAGAGTAGGACCTAAGGCCGCTGCCTTGGCAAAATTTAAAAACTAGAAACCTACCTATCGCAAAAATATTTATAGAATGTGTGATCCTATATACATACACTGGGAGTCTCCCCGGTGCTACAGAGTTCGTGCACTGTGCTGATATCCTCCTAGTGTGATCTAAAGGAAGAGATCGGCGCACTGATGCAGATGTCCGTGTGCAATGAAAATAGTCCTTAAAACCAAACCAATTCTTCTTCCCTTTTCTCTCATTTTGGAGCAGTCACTGCAGCCAAGTCCCCTCACACGAAGCCTGTATCAAATCATTCACGCGCTCTTTCAGCGGTTCTGTAACACTTGTGTTTTAATGATGAAATTTTCAGTTTCATGCACAACCTCATTTTGGTCTGATGTTACACGATGCCTGATGGAGTAGCCGGCATATTCTTTCTTTGTGTGTTCGGACACCTCCAGAAAGTACACGGCTCACCGATCTTACTTAAAACCACAAAACCGTGATCTGTGTATGCAAGATTTTATAAATGTCATTAACTGTTAATTTAGAAATTCCGGAAAGAACCAGACAAATTGCTATAAAGCAAGACACAAGGTAAAGAAGCTGTCGTTGGATAGGGCACACATTAAGAAAACCAGTTGATAGCAATACAAGGCAGTCCTTGATGTGGTCATGACAGTGCTCAACTTTCAGAATCTCAGTTTTTAGCCTCTTCTTTAGACGATCCAGACTATATTCAAGGACCTTCAGAAACAGCACACCTTTTGCAATGGAGACTGATATAGATGTCACCTCTGATTATGTCTATCTGGTTGTTCCTAAATATTCATAAAGCATTTTTACACTTTTAACGTTTCAAATAAGTGCAGTAATAACCAACATAAACTTATTTATTTTAAAAATGTTTTACTCACTTTTAATTTGCATTATCTTCAATACTTACATTAATATTAGTAAATATAAACGTACATGAATGACGATCTACCCAAGCCTGGAACCTAATCCATCATTTCTCATCATTTCCTACAACTTCTTAAGCTTCATTTACGCAAATTTCATGTACGCGAGGTTTCTAAAGAAAAGAACACTCGCGCACATCGAGGGTTCAGTGTATCTGCAATAGGGCTACCGTTACCTTTCATCATCATTCATCATTCTCCCTTGGTCATTGACTGACATGACTAAGCAGTCTCCGGCCATCACACCTTGCGGCGTCATAGGGCAACAAGAAATTATCCGTTGTTCCGTTACACCTAACGGCGTTTATTGGTACAACAGATTATTAATTGTTGTTTCTTTGATCAGTGACAAGCAAGCGGATGATCAGTCCACTGTGCCCCGAACTTGCCCTCGAGTGTACTCTACTTTTGCCGCCATAAAACCATTTCACCATGCCAGCCATACTTCCATCCAGCCAAAATTTTATTCGGGACCGAAGGTCCGCGAAAAAGGACAGTCTGGTACAGGCACAGCTCTCGCTCACTGCATCCACTATGCTGGGAGGACCCGGCGACCGGGACCACACACAGCCTTGAGAGGACAAAGATCGCCTTAAAGGTACCGTTACCTTTACCATACAATATATACTCTTACCATTTGTCGTTTTTCTCATCATACTCTTCAATGCGTGTAAAACGATGACCCCACATGAACTCCCTACTGGTGTAGGAAGTGCGGGCTTGGATCATCTCTCCCGTGGACTCAATGACGCCCTCGAGAACAATGAGCAGCTCGAACTTGTCATAGAGAAGATCTAGAATGTGATAAAAACCAATCTTCATAAGCAAACTATAGACGTCGAAAGATATACATAAAGATACGTAGGCAGAACAAGCACGAGAGAGAGAGAGAGAGAGAGAGAGAGAGAGAGAGAGAGAGAGAGAGAGAGAGAGAGAGAGGGTTGGCTTATTCTGTTGTGTGTACTGAATTACTGCATTTGCAAATAATAGAATTGTCTTTAATCTCAGAGCAAAAACGAAATACAGACATTACCGATATATACTTAAGACGACCTTCGCAGCCGACCTTCGATGTGGAGATGGTTAACCGATGATGATGAGACTTCCAGGAAATAGTCAGCCTTATAATTCACAATCAGCACTTACTTTAGAAGTCGTCATCACCTTCATTTTCCATTACGCTTCTTGCGGATAATGGACCCTCCACTGCGTCTGGTCCCATTGCAAAGGAAGCCTACACCAAGCAGTTACATGGTCTTGCGACAGTAGTTTTTGTGACAATTTGTTTTACATGATGAGGTCTAGGCACAACCTCATAGTAAGCGCCTGAGAGGCCGTCCAGATATGACGTGACGCAATTTTTGCCATAAAAAAAAAAAACCCTTCCCCCGTCACATTTCGTCACAAAAACATCAAACCCCCTTCTTATGTGACGTCACAAATCTCTCCCCCTTGCCCCAAAGTTGTGTAATACTGAAAAGAAAGAATATAATTGAATTGAATTTAATTTGTAAATCTAATTGGAGACAAAATAACAGTCTTTAAGTACAATAGTGTTTAATTAATCAAGCCTTCACAAGACTGCTTTGCTGGTTAAATGTTGCTAAATGTACTTAAAATGTCGTTCATTCTGGGCTTAATTTAATTTCAAACAATAAAAATAAACTAAATATAAAGAAAATACATATGTAACCTAAATTTTTACTTCTGTTAAACTTTTATAAAATAACGATAAACAGAGCGAATCGACAAAAATTCAGGCGCTTAAAAACTGAAGTCATCATCAATGAACTAGTGTAAAAGCCCGTCATAAGACGAGAATTAAATTCAAAAGCACCAATACCAAACGGCAATTTTACTTATTCAAAAGTATTTACAAAAAACCACTGTCCATCACCACAATACACGAACTACGTAGCAGCAGCGAAGATCCCAATGTGTGTATACGGGATCACACATTCTATAAATATATTTTTATGCACACCGTCATTTGCGCATTCTTCTTTGGTAAGTGTTACTATTTTCGGAAGAGTACATATAAGGGAAACAATACAATTAATTAACTTTAAACCAAAGTTGCATCCCTTAGCGTTACGCACTGACAAAAAAAAAAAAAAGCTGGGATTTTATATATAGGATTATTTCCCTTCGTTAACACACATCTCACGGCAAAAGTAAGATGATCCTCCATTGGACGAACTTTAAGATCAACATCGTTTATTGGAAAGGTGTATTACATTAATTATATATATATATATATATATATATATATATATATATATATATATATATATATATATATATATATATATATATATATATATATATATCTTAAACAGTTAAAGGCTATAACAATAATCCGATAATTTAGTTTAGATTACAATATTAACATAAATCTTCCACGAGTGGGTTGTTAACTATTGCGGATAAAAAAAGATTAAGGATGGAGGTTACAAAATCTATTTTGTTCCGGCACCATTTATGAAAAAAGCAATGCTCACTTGTATTTTTTGTGACATCACATTTCTTCAAGCCCCCCACCCCCCCCCCCCCCCCCCCCCCCCCCCCCCCCCCCCCCCCACCCCCCCCCCCCCCCCCCCCCCCCCCCCCCCCCCCCCCCCCCCCCCCCCCCCCTTACCCCTTTCGTCACTTTTCGTCTCAAAATTGTGACCCCCTAACCCTTCACTGCATGATGTCACATCTGGAGGGTGCAGTAGGAAATAAAACTCGAAAACGCAAAATAAGTCTGATTTAGTTTCGTCATGCTAGATTCAGGTCATGCAATACGTTTTATAGAAGTAATGTTTATTTGCTTATTTCTTACAAAACCTTTTGAGTAGAACGTCTTACCAAGTTTAAATTTTAGTATTCATGAATACATTACATTAATTGTTATCATTATTACCGTATCGTTCCATTTGGAGCACAGGCCTTCAAAACGTTTACGCCAAGCCTTCCAATCTTCCCCCGTCCGCTGAAGGCATTTTACGTGAATTATTTTCCACTTCGTTTATTTTACGGTATTTTGTGGAATGATAAAGTGACAAATGTCGAGGTTTTGTCACGTGCTGGCCTTCAAAGCATGTATACGCTGCTTAGACTACGCAGACTACGCTGGCTTGGCCGTGTCCGCGGCATGGAAGATGGTCTAATCTCGAAAGATATCTTATGCGAACAACTGGCTGATGGCAAAACAACAGTTGGGCGGCCGCAGCTGAGGTTCAAAGATGTGTGCAAGAGAGACATACATCCAGTAATCTGGGAGGATGAAGCTGCCGATCGCACCAAGTGACAATGTTCTCTACGGCGCCACCTCAGATTGAGCAAAAATAAACTCTCACAAGCAGAAGAGAGGAGAAAACGTCGAAAGGAGCACCAGGAAAATAAGCAGCTGAGGGCTGTCACGTCAAAGGCGCATTCCCATAGTCAGTTTTGACTGAAGGGGTTATTATTATTATCATTGTGAAGTATGGAGCTAGCACTTCAGCTGACCCCACTTGCAGGAAGCCTGCACTAAAATGCATTCATGTGCTCTTCCAATGTTGGTTTCTGTGTGCACATGATGAAGTTGTCAGCATCAAGCTCTGCCTCATATTAGTAGCCTGAGGAAGCAGTTGGTCCTATTCTTTTTGTTTTGTACCACCATGGACTTCCAGGATATCCAACGTCTTCTGTCTCTCGCCTTGATGGTGCACTCTGGTAGACTTTCCTGCCCATCGCGTGATGTTACCTTCCCACTTATACGGCTGGACGCTGGAGATCTATTGCAGCCGACGTTCGATGTGGAGATGGTTAGCCGATGATGATGAAACTTCCAGGAACAACGAGGGGCTGTTAATTAAATAACTAGCAATAACCCGTCAAACTTGACGGGTTTTTAATTATAGTGTGCTGTTTCCGTTCCGGGATGAGCAGATAGAAGTACATTATTAGAGTGTTTTTGGTTTCTTTCCGTTATACAGTGTAATCAAACTGTTCATGAACACCGCCATTTGAACGCTTTTCTTTGTTGATTGTAACTATTGTCGGGAGAGTATATATAATGGAAACAATACAATTTTTCAACACGGTTGCATTCCTCAGCTGTGACCAACGTACACACTGCGAGAATTATGTTATTTTAGAATAGATTCAATTTAAAAGTTCTTTGATGACAACATTTCGTGTGAAAGTGCGTGTCTTATCATCTTGATCATTATGTGTCAAACCGTTCAAATGCAATTCACTTTGGTATGTTATTGACTCATGAACACCAATTTTTACGCACTTTTTCTTTGTCGAGCGCTACTAATTTCGTGAAAGAATAAAAAAATTAATTAATTAAAACCAAAGTTTTTGTTTTATATAACACCCACGCCGCGCAAGTTGCACACCGTGCGTTGCGCACTTTTTTTTCTGGCGCGAGTTACTATTTTGAGTGAGACCGACCGACGTAACATACATCAGTAATTATGTTAGTGTAAATATTATCATCATCATTTACATTTTCGCTCCTTATGATACATGAAGCCACAACCAGTGTAAGCTGATCCCCTTACAGGAAACCTGCAGCAAGCCTTCACGTGCTCTTGCAGCTGTGGTTTATTTAGCACTTTGTTTGACATGATGAGGTTGCAAGCCCCATGCACAACCCCAGATTACTCGCCTATTACGACATGCCTAATGTAGCAGTAGTCCTGTTCTCTATTTGTCTCCTTGACGACACCTGGGAACTACAAAAGGTTTTTACCTGAGTAATGGAGGTGAAAGAATGTTACCTTCTGGAGTTAACGTGTAGAGAGGACTCGCAGGTGTAATCTTGTGACGTAGTACCATTGGCCAGATTAAGAATAACCGCTCTCCCATTCCGTGAGCCTCAAACTCTATTTCGTGCTGAAAGATAGGTCAGGCAGTAGGGATGATTAGTCACTGAAGGTTGGCTTATTTTGTTGTGTGAACTGAGTTACTGCATTTGCAAATATTAGAATTGTCTTTAATCTCAGAGCAAAGACATTACCGATATATACTTAAGACGTATCCGCACAAGACTGTCAGGAAAGAGTAGAAGATGTATAGCCTTAAACAAAATCTGAGCAGCATTTAAGACAGGGGTTCCAAACCTGGGGTACGTGTCTGCTTTTATAAGCTTAAGGAATAAGTGTGTGAAAAGAAAGAATAAGCGAAATCAGTATTGATAATGGTTGTATCGATGAAACGTGAAGCAATAAACAAATAAGCTTTAGTATGGCCCTTACTTGGAAAAGTGGATACACATATTTTTCCTCACTGACATGTCGCTGGACCAGGACTCCATACAGGTGTGTGTCTATGAGGTGAGTGTTTCTGATGTCTCCTACACGGATCTGGAGTGTCAGGTGATTGTCCTCTTTGCAAATACAGGCGTTACGACTGAGAATGAGAAATGTTTGAGCATTCTTAATGTTCACACTTAATTTTTAAAAAAAATGTTGTCTCGTTTTGGCGAAGCGCGTCTCGTTCAATCTAGCCGGTTATATTATGGCGCATGTATAAATATAAAGGACCGTTAGGTCTGATAACATTACACACATCATCATCCTCTCTGATAAAGTAGCGGCGAATGTGAAAAAGAAGGAGGGCGAATAATGAACGTGTGTGAAACCATGTAGAATTCTCACTGTAGTACAGTCGTATGTTTATCCGATTATATTCTTATCTATGACCAAGCAAAAGCAGCGTTCTATGAAACGAAAAGTAGTTTACGCTACAAATATATACCAAGGGAAGTATGATAATTCTTAAGAATTTAGTGTTGCATAGTGCCAATCCTGTAACATGGACCAGGGGTTCTCAATCTTTTTGTTTGTTTTTTTTTTGTTCATGAGCCCTTTTTGAGCCTTATTTATCCCCCCTCATAGTAGCTGGAAAGAAGGTACTTTACTAGAAATATGGCACTTACTATGCCCCCCCCCCCCCCCCGCCCCCCCCCCCCTCCCCCCAAAAAAAATGCCTTGGCCCACGTTGACAACCACGTGACACGTACAATCAGTAAACAAACAAGAAAAATCGTGGAGAGCACAAAGGCGTTGTTTTACAGAAAAATGTTAATAATACTATGGGCAGCTAAAATAGGTAATGAAGATGTCCTGAATGATTCCACAGCGCAAAGAAAATATTGATTAGTCAAATTAGTAAGAAGCAATCCACATTTCTTGACAATGTTATGAGAAGAGGAAAACTGAAATACTGTGTGATAACAGGAAAGACTGAATGGAAAAAAACAGAGACAGAGGACGAGAAAGAGAGAAGACACTTTATAATTAAAAATCGTGGTATGGAAAGAAGTCAAGAACAGAACTAATAAAAAGTACTGGGGACCGAGGGTTGTGGTGTGACATGATCCATTACGCCAGCGCTTGTACATGAAAAAAAAAGAAGAAAGATGACTGAATAACATTGTTGGAGACAGCAGTGAAGACAGCAGTGAAGACAGTGAAATGAAGATATTACCAGAGATGATGCTTGCACCGTATACCGCCAGTCTCCGCAGTGACTAAATAAGATAACGTTTTGAAAGACCATTGCCAGAAGAATTATGGGTAACCATAAAATCTTAGGGTAAGACAGATAGAGGGTATCCTAAAACATAGGGAGTTGGAATGGGAACTGAAAAGTTTAAATCTTAACTGCATCACAGACATCACTCGTCAGATGGCACTCATTACAAAACCTTCTGCCACATCTAACAGACTCAAACTTGTTCTAACTTTCCATCCTTACTGTTTGGCGGGGAAAAGAATTCTACTTCGTCATCTGCCTTTTCTCAACTCTGATCCTGTTACCAGTGAATTGTGCTCAGTGTTCATAGCTTCTCCGGTTCTTTTAGTGAAGATTATCTTAGCAGGACTTCTTGTTTTGGTATTCTATTTTCTGCTTTTGATTTTCGTTGCTTGTTGAATTTCTTGTATTGATAATTTTTTTCAGTTTTGTATTTTCCTTGCATAATTATTTCTCTTCACCTGTGTTGATATACAAGTATTTCAAATATTACGTGTTTGCAGTGTCTCCAGTATTTGTCTTTTACCTGTCTATATTTCTTGTCCTTGTTGCCGGTTTGTAAATGTGGCTGACGAAGGGTGAAAACCGAAACGTCCCGCGTTTCCCGTGTACTGTTAATTTGTCAAACTGATTCAATACCGTTTTATTTGTTAATATATATTTATGGAGATGAAATGTAATGAATGATTAAATGAAAACATGCACGAAGAATGCTCAAGAAACGATAATGAGTAAAATAAATATATTCGCATTAGATTAGGAACAGACAAATTAAACATTATGGTTAAGTGATAGGAGAAGAGACCCAGATGCCTTCACAAGAACAACTATGCTATGGACCCCTGAAGGAAAGCGAAAGAGAAACCGACCAAAAACAACTTGACGGAGAACTGTGGAGGCCGAGATGCAAAGAATGAATCAGAGCTGGGGCAATGCACGACGGATGGCCGCCGACTAAGCAAAGTGGAAGAAGTTTGTTGCTGCCCTAAAAGACACCACCAGGCGTGATGGCCACAAACTGCTTTGACATCTGGTGGCAAAGGATCAAAGAAGAAAAAGAAAGATAGGAGAAGATCTAGACAGCATTATGACCGAAGAAAACAATCATAGGGACTAAAAGTAAAGAAGATATGCACACCACCATAGATGGTAGACGCTGGAATCGGGTTGGCCATGTCATCAAAAGAGACCCAACACCATCACCAGAACTGCTTTGCCACTGTGTGGCGATATCAGTTTGCCTATCTACTGTGATGGGGCCGAAAAGGAGACGCCCGCCCCCTACCTGTTTCTAGGCAGATTATTTTCGATGTGCGCGAAGCATTCTGGGTTGTGAAAAGTCTGAAGTAGAAGATATGTAATGAGGCCACAATAATGCCTTTAAATTAAGTTGTGGTGTAGAATTGTGTTATATTAAATAGCTGTAGGTTTGTGTAAAAATAAATATAGCCCCTGCCTCTAGAATCAAGAGAGCAAACAGCAAACGAACAAATATTGTAAACACCCAGCAGTGCATTCCTGCAGCAAGATGGCTAATGCACCTGGGAAGATATTGTACGTGAAGGAGCCAGAGATAAGGTTGTTTAGTGGAGAGGGGAGGCCCACTTGGCAAGAGTTTGTGGGAGATGTGGAAGCCGCGTGGAAGGTGGCGCCTTTTTGTGCAGAAGACAAGTTAGACATGATATGGAACAACGTGACACAATGGGTATCTAGAGAATTACGGATACATGGTGGAGCCAAGGCCAGCCCTGAGAAGTTACTGGAAATTGTCAAAAAAGCCTACAGCGAGCAACCACAAGTCAGTGAGGTGAACAGGAATTTCCCTTGGGAATATGCTGTTTATGGTGAAAGTAAAAAGCCTGAAACACTGGTCCAGATAGCAAGTGCAGAAGTCAAGAAGGAGGAGGAGGCACTCAGAGCAGAATTATCCTTCCTAAAGTCCCAGATAGCACAGATGTCAGAGGCCAGTTCGCCAGCACAAGAGGAGGTGCAGAGAAAGAGAGCACCATGCCAGCCGCGGGAACAGCCAACGCAAGACGAGGAGGTGTGTCCGCGGGAACAGCCAACGCAAGACGAGGAGGTGTGTCCGCAGGAACCTCAACTAGACCTTCTTGCGTGTGAGAGTCAGGCTGTTGCCAAGGAAAGCTGTGAGCTGACAGCACCGATAAACGCAGTGGCACCGACAAGGCGAAAAGGGATGTGCAAGTGGTATAGTGTCCACAGGGGATGGGGGTTCATCACGCCAGATGATGGAGGTACTGATGTATTCGTACATCAGACCAAGATCTACAGAAAGGGATTCCGGAGTCTGGCGAGGAATGAACGAGTAGAGTTTGACAGCAAACCATCGGTCCAGGGCATGAAAGCAATTTATGTATGCGGCATTGGCGGTCAAGAGTGTAAGGGCAGCAGGAAGCGACCCATGGCACAGAGGAAGCCCAGAAAGATAAGATGCTACAATTGTGGAGACTTGTCAGACCACATGGCAGCCAAGTGCCCTCAAGGCCCGCTTCCGAAGAGATGTTTTCGATGCAAGTCAACTGAACATTTGATAGCCGCCTGTCCCTCAAAGAGCTCTTTCCCGAGACGTGCTACCACAACCAGGTTTCCTTCCGGGTGCAAGCTAAGAGATGACCGTGACAACTGTCACCCTAAGGGCGCCGAGAAGATTGGTAGTCGGTCAGGGGAGGAAACTCGTCTTAAGCAGAGAGGAGGGAGTGCAAGTCAAGGTTCAGAGGAGGAGACACATCAAAAGCAGATAGTGGGGGATGTTGGCCACCGTCCACGCAAAACGAGTGTCAAGCACGTCAGGAGCAATCCCCCTACAGATTCGACAGCTACAAGCACTGACAGGCAGACGTCACGGGCAGGCAGCGATGCGGCACAGGTGTGCGAGTCTTCTAGACCACAGCAACTGCCAGCCCGACAACGTGCAACTGGGGACATAACGACCAAGAGGGTCCCCAGCCGAGTTGTACCGAATACAGAATCTGAGCCCAAAACATCGCCGCTGAGAAATAATCAAACGCAGTACCAACGATCTGAGAGGTTACAACTGAAGCGCCAGAGGGAGTGATGTTGTCGGGACGACAACAAAATTAGGAGGGAGATGTGTGATGGGGCCGAAAAGGAGACGCCCGCCCCTACCTGTTTCTAGGCAGATTATTTTCGATGTGCGCGAAGCATTCTGGGTTGTGAAAAGTCTGAAGTAGAAGATATGTAATGAGGCCACAATAATGCCTTTAAATTAAGTTGTGGTGTAGAATTGTGTTATATTAAATAGCTGTAGGTTTTATTTGTGTTTTCGCTATTCCTAAGCGATAATCGCGTGTGATATTTAAGTAGCCAAGATTAATACGCCCAGCGCGCAGTAGTTGAGTGATTAGCCTAGTGCCTATAAAAAGAGATAGCGAACTACAAGCGGGCCTATTTTGCCACAGCCGCCAGAGAGAACAGACGACAGAGCCAAGCTGTAAATGCCTTGAGCACATTAGCATCGGGCACTGTTGGGTGTTTTGTTTTGTTTTGTTGGGTTTTGTGATGTTCGCTAGTTTATTTGTTTAATGTTTGCTTTGTCACTGAATGGGTTGTAAAAATAAATATAGCCCCTGCCTCTAGAATCAAGAGTTTTATTGTTGTTCGGGTCGGTGCGAGTGTGACAAGAGAGTGATCACACATCACAATATAATCATCATCATCATCTCGCCCACCCTTTCACACTACATTTTTTGTCTTCTATTTTCTCTACCATTAAATTCATTTACTTGGTGAGACGAATTTTTCTTAATTTCTAGCGCTATCTATATACTTAACCAGTAACACACGCTGTTTAACTCTCTCAGACCTTCTTTCGTTTTCATTTTTCCTCTCTCTCCCCTCTCGTCGGTTCAAGGAGTGCAACTTTGCCATGACCCGGGGTCAATCTTTTTGAATGGGACCCTGGCCATGCCGGAGCCGGCCAGAGAGGGGCGAGTTAATTTATGAGCCCATTGGCACGGTTTGGCAGCTGACCCTCGCTACCTCTCACGTGGGGCACGCTGGTCAGCTTGAGAGCGTCTATTACAAAAAAAATATGCATCCGAAAACTGACAGAAACGCATTCCCCATGTAGCCTGCTATAGAATAAGACAGGTTTTATCAAACCTGTAAACTCTTTGTAAAGAGGTTATAGTAGAAATTTGCTAAACACAACCGTAAACGGCGGTTGCCTTTCCTGACTGGGAAGATGGGCTTTTAAAGCCATTAGCACTCTGCTAAAAACTTAATTAGATAGAATTAAGTGTCTTTACAAAAGAGACAGCTTAGATTAGTGGCCACTACCACCATAAGCAAAAACTAGAATAGGGGACCACTAAAGCTGAAAGACTGCCATCAATGGTACCTATACCTTGTAGCGGTATGGCAGCTTGCGTACCCTGATAATCCCCAGAGCTATGCCAGTGGGAGTTTTACTCCTGGTAGGTTCAACCAAGCTGGACTGGTCTGTGTGGGTAGGGGTCAGACAAAAGCTGGTACCCTGGTCCTCCAGGTTGGGGGTTTTAGCACAGGGCTGATACCCCTGTCTGTGTAAAAAAAAATAAAAATAAATGAAGTTACGGAAACAATAATAAATGAACAAACTTTGCTGCGGGATGGACATTCGGAGTCTGTGGCTCGTATGACTGTCAGTGGTGAAAGCCGAAAGGAAGCCACTGACATGAAAACGGATGTCCTGACCGCAAAACAGGATACAAGAATAGGTTTTTGGAATGTCAGGACAATGTACGAGACAGGTAAACTAAGACAGGTCACGGCAGAAATGAGAAACTATAGGTTACACATTCTAGGGATAAGCGAGAGCAGATGGACAGGGGCAGGAAAAGTTAAAACAGCAACAGGAGAAACAGTACTTTACTCTGGAAGAGAGGATGGACAACACAATGAAGGCGTAGCCATTATTCTACAGAAAGGAATAGAAAGGACATTACTGGAATGGAAACCCATCAACAACAGACTGATAAGATTAAGATTGAGAGGGAGATTCATCAACACTACAATAATACAATGCTACGCACCAACGAATGATAGCGATGAGGAGGTCAAGGATGAATTCTATCAACAACTGCAGAAAGAAATGGAAGACACACCTAGATATGATCTTGTTATAGTAATGGGAGACCTCAATGCAAAAGTTGGTACACACAATACATATAATGAAAGAACAATGGGGAAATGCGGCAGCGGAACAGCAAACGAAAATGGGGATAAACTAATAAGTTTCTGTAGCATTAATAACCTGGTCATTGGAGGAACACTCTTCCCACATAAAGAAATTCACAAATTAACATGGGAATCACCAAATGGTCGGGACAGAAACCAGATAGACCACATCATGGTTAACGGTAGATGGAGACATGCATTACAAGATGTGAAGGTAAGAAGAGGTGCAGATGTGGGAAGTGATCACCATTTAGTAGTAGCAAAACTGAAAGTGAAACTAAGAAGGGCTGCACCAACTGTAACTACACAGAAAATGTTTGACATCAGCAAATTGAAGGACTCCCTTACCAGAAAAGCTTTTACGGCTGACATAAAGAAACGATATCAATTTGCCAAAAGTCAGAAACTTTAAACACCATAACGATGAGAAAGGAAATGAAAAGAAAGAAAACAGAAGCGAAGTCCCCCAGGTTAAAGCAACTATATAGCGAACAGTACAGTCAGCTGGACAAGGAAGTTAAACGCCAAACCCGAGCCAACAAAAGGAATTTCCTAGACGATCTTGCAAGACAGGCAGAGGAGGCAGCACTGAGAAATGAACAAAGCACAGTATACAAAATAACTAAATTCATCAGCGGAAAACGAGGTGCAAACAATATTACATTAGTAAGAGATAAGCAAGGTAATCTCATCACGACAGCAGAGGGACAAGAAACAAGATGGGCAGAGCACTTCAGAGAAACTCTGAACAAGGAACCACCAGAGACACAATTGAATGTTCCTGAGGCTGAAAACGATCTAGATGTGAATACAGACATTCCACGAAAAGAAGAAATCATCACAGCAATCAAAGGGTTAAAGAACGGCAAAGCTCCGGGCCATGATAACTTAAATGCAGAGCTATTTAAGACAGACCCTGAGCTAGCAGCAGAACTATTAGAACCACTATTTGCACAAGTCTGGAAAACGGGGACAACACCATCAGAGTGGAACAAAGGAATAATTGTCAAATTGCCCAAGAAGGGAGATCTTGCAGACTGCAATAATTGGAGAGGAATCACTCTTCTCTCAGTTCCCAGCAAAATACTAGGCAGGATAATTATACAGAGAATTTCAAAGGCAGTAGATCACAAACTGAGGAAAGAACAAGCAGGATTTAGAAAGAACAGGAGATGTGTAGATCATATATTTACTCTCAGGAACATTATAGAGCAGTGCTCAGAATGGCAAAGACAGCTTTACATTAATTTCGTTGATTTTGAAAATGCTTTTGACAGCATACATAGGGACAGTTTATGGAAAATACTGAGGGCTTATGGAATTCCAAGCTGCATAGTGTCAATCATAAAAAGCCTCTATGCAAACTTTACGTGCAGTGTTGGGCAGAGCAACCTAACCTTTGAGGTGAAGACAGGAGTACGACAGGGATGCCCCTTATCAATGTCGCATGTTACGCATGTTACGCATTGCCTAGTTAAATGTTTGAAGACCGAAAAGTGGGACACCAGTGTGCTGACCTGAACAAAGGAATGCAGGGGTATTTTCCTGTGTGTATCTAGGGCAGCCAATCAGAGAAGGGGTTTCCCACGGTCAGATAGAATGACTTCGGCGAGTGTATAAGGAAGAATAAATCGTCCGAAATCATGGTTAGAATTAGACATCGAGAAGGAGAACGGAATGACAGACAAGGATGAGTATGGTCTCCTTTTGACGGGAATATCTTCATTTATGTATAGGTACAAGGAAATCAGAAGGGAGTAAGTAGTTGTGAAGAATTTCGCAAGAATAGTGTCCGTGCATTGAGAAATCCTGTGTTTTTCCTATTTATAATTCAATATAAAATCGTTAACACGACAGATATGGGAAAACAACATATGGATATAAAGGTCAACTCACGGAGAACGGAAATATATAACTCCAAAGGCTTGAACTGGGAAAGGTGAAATGCACGAGACCAAGGTTTGAAACACCTCTAGCACAAACCCCCCGAAGTTACAACTTTTTTGGGAAGTTTGCTGGAGTTGCGAGCCTTGTTTCCTGTACGTCCGGTAGCTGCATATATAAGAGCGGACGGAAATGATTTCAAATTCACTTGTACAGCGAAGCAAGACAGAAGGACAACGGCTGGAGAGAGAGGAACGTGCAGAGGCCAATATCTTGTTATTTGCAGCCAGGCAGTTCTGTTACTCCACTAAAGCCAGTCTTTACTGATCTTAATTAGATCCTGCGAGGGTATGTAAAGTTACTATGTAAAATAATACAGTAATTACAACTTTTATTTCAGGATTTGTTTAATCTTTATGTTATGAAAGTATCATGCATATTAATTGATTACTTGATAGGATTGTTGAAGATTGGAACCCGAAATATAACCACCGTGACTGAGTCCATATCAGGGCTAGCACAGGACTAATAACAATTATTTTCAGGACTACCAACAATCATTATCAGGGCTTATTCAATCTGTCTTCAAGTTACTGTACTTTACAGAGCTAACGTGTCAGGCAGGGGGATACTATAACCTCATACCATATATGTGTGTACATATTATTTTGTATTATTTGATTTTATAAAATGTTCCACAGTAGACACCTGTCTTGTCACTGATCCATAATCACGCATTTTCACGCATACATCTGAAAACAAATTCATCTCATCTACAATAGGAATGTGGTAATTATTATCCACAAATAGCCACATATCCTACAATTATCTGCAGGTTCATACTTGTCAACCAAAAGTCAGAGGTCAATGATCAAGAATTGCTCGATGATCAATGCGAATCGCCCCGGCAGTGTCTGGATTGGTAGAAGCAAGACCTACTGAAGCTGTACATCTCATATGAACACTGATTAACTAAACAGATGAGTGATATTTGTGACAATCGTGCAACCAGGAAGTGATAACTGTCAAGCAGAGTTTTGTGATGACAATTTGCGTGATAAACTAGTGAAAGTTATAAAGTGAATAAGACAGTGAAGAAGTCTATTACCCAACTAATTGGAAGAGTCTAAAGAAATGACATTTTAGTTTAACTTGTAAAAACTGTAATTGATTTCGCCAATTTGGTTTTGTATAAATATAACTGTTGTATCACCAGTCACACACAATCACCACAATTAGATAGATGTAAATAAAGAGGATATAAATTGTATTCACCAGCTTTATTCATTCAATATAGTTGATACTGAGTTTGGTTGAATTTTTATTAATATCACAGGTGGTCACATAGCGGAGGTGGCGCAGTAAGGTCTGACTGTTCTCTGAATATTTTCAGTCCAGATACTTTCACAGCCGTGACTATCGAGTGATACCAGTGTACTTCTCTGTCACTGGGACCTCACACATTCTGGAGAGAATACTATTTCTACTCTAGCACTATCATCTCACACATATAAAACCTTCCGCTACAGTGGGGGCTCGATCGCGGGATATTCTCGTATATCCTGAGCCATCCTCTATCTAATACATCTATCTTTAGTCTATCTTGGGCCACCAATAGAAAAAAAAAAAAAAAATTTTTTTGAAAATTCTAGAATAGATTTTTTTTCTCAGTAACAGTACCTTAGAGTACTCAGTAAATATTGACTATCACAAGGTTGCACGATTAATTGTGTTGTCCATTTGATAATTATTTTAAGTAAGTTTAGGTAAGTTTTCATACCCTACTTAACTTAATATAATGGCTGACTTAGTGAAGTTCAGAACTGCGATCATGCAAATGGGAAAAGAGCTGGGCTTGACAGGTGATGCTCTCATCCAGTATGTCACAACTGAAGTGGACAAACATATGGATAGAGAGGAAAGGAAGCTGCAAGCAGAAGCTGAGAGAGAAGCCAAAAGACTAGAAGCTGAGAGAGAAGCCAAAAGAATGGAAGCTGAAGAAAAGAGGCTGCTGTTGGAAGTTGAGGCTCAAGCCAAGAAATTGGAGGCTGAAGAAAGGAAGCTACAAGCTGATAGAGACCATGAACTGAAATTAAAAGAGCTTGAAATACAGGCAGCGGCTACAACTAATGGTAGTAGGTCATCTCATTCGGATACCAGCGCCAGCCAAAGCACCTCCAATGGAGCTATGAACTTCCACTTGGACCCATTTGTGGAGAAAGAAGAGGGAATAGAGGATTACCTTGACAGATATGAACGATTGGCCACTACTTATGGCCTAGAAAAAGAAAAGTGGAATTTGAAGTTGTCACAGGGATTGAGAGGTGTATCTTATAATGTCTACTTGAAGATGCAAAAAGAAGATCAGGAAAACTATGAAGCCTTGAAACAAGCATTGTTGGTGCGTTACGAACAAAACGCAGAAGCTTATAGAAGGCGATTTAGAACTGCTATGCTCCAGACAGGAGAAACATATCAGCAGTTCTCAGCAAGGTTGGAAAGTTACTTGCTGAGGTGGTGTCAGTTAGGAAACTTCAATCAGGATTTTGAAGGGATCAAGGAGATGATGTTGATAGAACAACTCCTGGAGTCCATGTCTCCTGAGACGAAGACATTCCTGGTAGAACATAAAAGAGAGAGATTAGATGAAATAATCATCTATGCAGAAAGTCACAAACTGGCTCACCCCCTGACTCAAGGAAATAAGAGGAAGCAGGGAGATAGTTTCAAGTCACCACAAAACCAAAACGAGTTTGAACAAAAGGACAATACAACCAAGAACAACCAAAGATATAACTACAAAGACAAGAACCCTCCAGGATATAACAATAAACCCTCACGAAGGGAAGAAAAATGGTGTAAGTTCTGCAAAATGAACAACCACAACACTGATAATTGTGGAAGGAAAAAACCTCTTCATCATGCTGCATGTCTACAGGTGAGGACTTCGGATAGGAAGGAACTGACAGTGAGTCAGAATAGCCTCCATCACCCACCTACACAGGAGATAGTGACTGTGAATGGCAAACAAGTCACAGGAATGTATGACACAGGTTTGTCCTATGACGCAGTCGTGTGTGCATCTCTGGTGCGCCCTGAACAAATCACCACAGAAACAGTAGATATTCAAGGGCCACTAAAAGGAGCATTACCCCTCACTTTACCCATAGCAAAGATTCATGTCAGTTGTCGCTATGTGGAAGGGGAGATAAATGCAGCAGTGTTAGATGATCCCTTTTACCCCCTGATGTTGGGGCGTAGATATGTTTTCTTGGGAAACCCGGTGAAACCTATGGTTATGGCAGAAATCCAGACCAGGTCTGACTCCAGGAACATAGAGAGGGACACCAAATTAAAATTTCATTCTACTGAAATGAAACGGGCTCAAGTAGCTGACAGCACATTGAAGCCTTGTTTTGGCAAACTGTCAAAACCACATAACACTCCAAGGAAAGGAAATTTCTATATGGAACATGGACTCTTGCACAGGAAAGCTGGCAGAGGGACGAAAAGTCATGGTCAAATTGTTGTACCATCCACCTATAGAAATAAGGTTATAGGCTGGGGGCACATAACTTTGAGTGAACACCTGGGTAATGGTGCCACAAAACAAAGAATAGCCACCCAGTACTACTGGCCAGGTATTACGGAAGACATCAATTGGTATGTAAATTCCTGTCCAGAGTGCACTCATGTAGATTCAGAAAGTCGGCGGAAGAGTCTTCAAAAGTCTACAAGCAAACCAGCCATCATGGGTACTCCCGAGATTTGCACTGGAGGGGAAAGGAAACATCCCACACAGGTTGAATTGCAGTCTGAAACCCATGCACTGGAAGAAAAGAACAAATCACGTAGCCAAAATCAAACACCTACGAATTTGCGAGGGAAAACCGCAACCAACTATCAACGAAAAGAGGGCGGTAAACTTCAAGGGAAACCTACCGACCCCATTTCACCAGCGGTAAGGGCCTGGATGAAAAGCCGAACTGGGAAAAGAGAGATAGCGAAGGATAAATCTATATCCATGAAAACAAAATGTAGGAGCAGATTTTCTTAGTCGACACCCAACTGAGATAGAACGAGAGTAAGAAGAACATTAACTACGGCAAAGCTTACAGTTGTTAGCTGTAGAAATCTACAGCTTAAAAGAGAGGGAGGCTCTGTCGCATGTTACGCATGTTACGCATTGCCTAGTTAAATGTTTGAAGACCGAAAAGTGGGACACCAGTGTGCTGACCTGAACAAAGGAATGCAGGGGTATTTTCCTGTGTGTATCTAGGGCAGCCAATCAGAGAAGGGGTTTCCCACGGTCAGATAGAATGACTTCGGCGAGTGTATAAGGAAGAATAAATCGTCCGAAATCATGGTTAGAATTAGACATCGGGAAGGAGAACGGAATGACAGACAAGGATGAGAATGGTCTCCTTTTGACGGGAATATCTTCATTTATGTATAGGTACAAGGAAATCAGAAGGGAGTAAGTAGTTGTGAAGAATTTCGCAAGAATAGTGTCCGTGCATTGAGAAATCCTGTGTTTTTCCTATTTATAATTCAATATAAAATCGTTAACACGACAGATATGGGAAAACAACATATGGATATAAAGGTCAACTCACGGAGAACGGAAATATATAACTCCAAAGGCTTGAACTGGGAAAGGTGAAATGCACGAGACCAAGGTTTGAAACACCTCTAGCACAAACCCCCCGAAGTTACAACTTTTTTGGGAAGTTTGCTGGAGTTGCGAGCCTTGTTTCCTGTACGTCCGGTAGCTGCATATATAAGGGCGGACGGAAATGATTTCAAATTCACTTGTACAGCGAAGCAAGACAGAAGGACAACGGCTGGAGAGAGAGGAACGTGCAGAGGCCAATATCTTGTTATTTGCAGCCAGGCAGTTCTGTTACTCCACTAAAGCCAGTCTTTACTGATCTTAATTAGATCCTGCGAGGGTATGTAAAGTTACTATGTAAAATAATACAGTAATTACAACTTTTATTTCAGGATTTGTTTAATCTTTATGTTATGAAAGTATCATGCATATTAATTGATTACTTGATAGGATTGTTGAAGATTGGAACCCGAAATATAACCACCGTGACTGAGTCCATATCAGGGCTAGCACAGGACTAATAACAATTATTTTCAGGACTACCAACAATCATTATCAGGGCTTATTCAATCTGTCTTCAAGTTACTGTACTTTACAGAGCTAACGTGTCAGGCAGGGGGATACTATAACCTCATACCATATATGTGTGTACATATTATTTTGTATTATTTGATTTTATAAAATGTTCCACAGTAGACACCTGTCTTGTCACTGATCCATAATCACGCATTTTCACGCATACATCTGAAAACAAATTCATCTCATCTACAATAGGAATGTGGTAATTATTATCCACAAATAGCCACATATCCTACAATTATCTGCAGGTTCATACTTGTCAACCAAAAGTCAGAGGTCAATGATCAAGAATTGCTCGATGATCAATGCGAATCGCCCCGGCAGTGTCTGGATTGGTAGAAGCAAGACCTACTGAAGCTGTACATCTCATATGAACACTGATTAACTAAACAGATGAGTGATATTTGTGACAATCGTGCAACCAAGAAGTGATAACTGTCAAGCAGAGTTTTGTGATGACAATTTGCGTGATAAACTAGTGAAAGTTATAAAGTGAATAAGACAGTGAAGAAGTCTATTACCCAACTAATTGGAAGAGTCTAAAGAAATGACATTTTAGTTTAACTTGTAAAAACTGTAATTGATTTCGCCAATTTGGTTTTGTATAAATATAACTGTTGTATCACCAGTCACACCCAATCACCACAATTAGATAGATGTAAATAAAGAGGATATAAATTGTATTCACCAGCTTTATTCATTCAATATAGTTGATACTGAGTTTGGTTGAATTTTTATTAATATCACAGGTGGTCACATAGCGGAGGTGGCGCAGTAAGGTCTGACTGTGCTCTGAATATTTTCAGTCCAGATACTTTCACAGCCGTGACTATCGAGTGATACCAGTGTACTTCTCTGTCACTGGGACCTCACACATTCTGGAGAGAATACTATTTCTACTCTAGCATTATCATCTCACACATATAAAACCTTCCGCTACAATCAACCACTCTATTTTTAACAGTCATAGACTGGGTGATGCGCCAGACATCAGAGGGCAGTCCAAGAGGAATAAGATGGACAACATTTTCTACATTGGAAGATCTGGAATATGCAGATGACATTGCACTACTAGCACATTCACATCAACACATCCAGGAAAAAACGGATAGACTTAATAAGTTTGGCCAGCAGGTGGGCTTGAACATCAATTTAAAGAAGTCTGAGGTCATGACGCTCAATGTGAGCAACCCTGAGCCCATATCAGTAAGGAATAAGCAATTGGTACAGACAGATACCTTCACATACCTAGGAAGCATAGTAACACCAGACGGCGGGGCAGGCAAAGACATCAACATCAGAATGAATAAGGCAAGAACAGCCTTCTTTAGCCTAAACAATATTTGGAAGTCCTCCCAATACAGCACAAGCACAAAATTAAGATTATATCAGAGCTGTGTGCTTTCTGTGCTTCTCTATGGTGCGGAATGCTGGAGAGTTACAGAGAAGGAAATGTCGAAATTGTCCTCTTTTCACACAACATGCCTAAGAAAAATTCACCGAATCTTTTGGCCGAATACCATCACTAACCAAGATCTGCTTACTCGTAGCAAGCAAGAGGACATGCACACCATCATAGCTGGCAGACGCTGGAACTGGGTTGGTCATGTCCTCAGAAGAGACCCCGATGCCATCACAAGAACAGCTATGCTTTGGACCCCTGAAGGAAAACGAAAAAGAGGCCGACCAAAAACTGGCGGAGGACTGTGGAGGCTGAGATGCAAAGAATGAACCAGAGTTGGGGCACTGTACGAAGGATGGCCACCGACCGAGCAAAGTGGAATCAATTTGTTGTTGCCCTACAAGACGCCACTAGGCGTGATGGCCACTGACTGCTTTGACGGTCGGCGGCTAAGGATCAAAGAAGAAGAAAAGCTGAAAGACAGGCAAGCCACATCGAGTAGCGATTCGTGGTTGACATTGGGACGTCCTTACTGTTGGTAAACAACAGCTGGAATCTTGAGGACTGAAACGTGGAATTGCAACAGGAGCCTGCCAGAACGACCCCAGGAATCCTGCAGGAGAGTCCAACAGTCCAGGAGACCAGAAACACATGGCTAACCTTAAAACCAGGCAGACACACACAAATTAGAAAGCTGAGTATGACAATACCAGCATTGACAAGCATATCTTCTTCTTCTTCCGTCCTTAGCCACGGACCGACAAAGCAGTTCGTGGCCAGTACACCTAGTGGCGTCTTAGGGCAACAAGAAATTAATTGTTGTTCCGTTACGCCTAGCGGCGTTTATTGGTACAACAAAAAATCAATTGTTGTTTCCGTGGGGTCAGTGTGATTCGCTTGATAGCTAGGCGGAGTTGTCGTACGGAAGGTACGGGGTTCGAACCCTGGGTAAGCCACTCACGTCTGTTGTTTTTCTGTTGTCCAAGTGTTCTCCTTCTTTATTTCTTACGAGTGCCTGAAAACATACCTTTATGTTTGTCTAATATTAATTTACTGTTTACAGGCCTCGGGTTTCCCTTCCTTATGTGTTATTTATGTTTATACAATACCAGAAACCTACCCTCTGTTCTATACTACTGTCCTTAAGTCTTCTACTATTTACTGGACCCAGTATCAAGGTCTTTGTCTTGTTTGGACTGACACATACTGTTAATAGGGGAACAACAGAAGTGATTGCGTCATTAAGGGGCTGAGTTGCCCATTGTATACTTCCGGTGTTATCTTGTGTTTCATACTGATAAATAGTCAGTAAAGCATCCTTTTTTGGGGATGCGTAGCTGGCCGTGGGGTCAGTGTGATTCGCTTGATAGCTAGGCGGAGTTGTCGTACGGAAGGTACGGGGTTCGAACCCTGGGTAAGCCACTCACGTCTGTTGTTTTTCTGTTGTCCAAGTGTTCTATTTCTTTATTTCTTACGAGTGCCTGAAAACATACCTTTATGTTTGTCTAATATTAATTTACTGTTTACAGGCCTCGGGTTTCCCTTCCTTATGTGTTATTTATGTTTATACAATACCAGAAACCTACCCTCTGTTCTATACTACTGTCCTTAAGTCTTCTACTATTTACTGGACCCAGTATCAAGGTCTTTGTCTTGTTTGGACTGACACATACTGTTAATAGGGGAACAACAGAAGTGATTGCGTCATTAAGGGGCTGAGTTGCCCATTGTATACTTCCGGTGTTATCTTGTGTTTCATACTGATAAATAGTCAGTAAAGCATCCTTTTTTGGGGATGCCTAGCTGGCCGTGGGGTCAATGTGATTCGCTTGATAGCTAGGCGGAGTTGTCGTACGGAAGGTACGGGGTTCGAACCCTGGGTAAGCCACTCACGTCTGTTGTTTTTCTGTTGTCCAAGTGTTCTACTTCTTTATTTCTTACGAGTGCCTGAAAACATACCTTTATGTTTGTCTAATATTAATTTACTGTTTACAGGCCTCGGGTTTCCCTTCCTTATGTGTTATTTATGTTTATACAATACCAGAAACCTACCCTCTGTTCTATACTACTGTCCTTAAGTCTTCTACTATTTACTGGACCCAGTATCAAGGTCTTTGTCTTGTTTGGACTGACACATACTGTTAATAGGGGAACAACAGAAGTGATTGCGTCATTAAGGGGCTGAGTTGCCCATTGTATACTTCCGGTGTTATCTTGTGTTTCATACTGATAAATAGTCAGTAAAGCATCCTTTTTTGGGGATGCCTAGCTGGCCATGGGGTCAGTGTGATTCGCTTGATAGCTAGGCGGAGTTGTCGTACGGAAGGTACGGGGTTCGAACCCTGGGTAAGCCACTCACGTCTGTTGTTTTTCTGTTGTCCAAGTGTTCTACTTCTTTATTTCTTACGAGTGCCTGAAAACATACCTTTATGTTTGTCTAATATTAAGGACAGTGGATAGCTAGGCATTAACCTCATGGAAAACATTGGCCTGCAATGTGATGGCGATTTTGTATTGACAACTTTAATATAGCAATAGTCTTATGTCTGTGTTTGACTGACAGCTTCACCTTCACACATTATCGCCCGTGTTTGACTAACAACATGGCTGATTGTTACAGCGTAGAACACATTTTGGGCAGCATACATGAATTTGAAATGGCAGATCTTTGAATACTAGTCCTACCTGAACTGTCCTTGATGTCAGATGTTCGAATGACAGTCTTACATAATTGTTACAAGTTGACATCTGAAAATCCTACATGAATTTGAGTAGATATCGACTATCTGGATTGACAATCAAACCTGAAGGTGAGTAAATGTCATCCATCTGAATGGTAGATCATACCCGAAGCTGAATAGATGTCATCTAACTGAATGACAGTCATACTTGAAAGTGAGTCCATGTCACCTCCTTGAATGACAGACCTATTTGAAGTCGAGCACAAAGCCGCCTTTCGTGGTTTTACTGCCTTTACACGAGGTTAATAGACGCCATCTGTTAACACTCACATCTACGGTGAATGGACATCCCCGCTGTTGAAATGACAAAATTACCTGAAGACTAGCAAATGTCGTTTGATCTATTAGCAACCCTATCTGAAGACTAGCAAATGTCGTTTGATCTATTAGAAACCCTATCTGAAGACTAGCAAATGTCGTTTGATCTATTAGCAACCCCTATCTGAAGATCAATCGATGTTACTCCTCTTACAGTTGCAGTTTTACTCTATCTGAAGTTGAGTAAATTACATCAATTTGATTGGCAAACGCAATCTGAATTTGATTAGATGATATCACTTTGATAACGTTTCCTGAAGTTGATTAGGTGATATCACTTTGATAACGTTACCTTAAGTTGATTAGATGACATCATTTTGATTGATAGCGTAACCTGAAGTTTATTAGATGACATAATTTTGATTAATAATGTTACCTGAAGTTGATTATAGATGACATCACCTTGATAACGTTACCTGAAGTTGATGAGATGATATCACTTTAATTAATACTGTTACCTGAAGTTGATTAGATGACATCACCTTGATTAATAAGGTTACCTGAAGTTGATTATAGATGACATCACATTGATAACGTTACCTGAAGTTGATGAGATGACTTCATATTGATTGATAAGTTTACCTGAAGTTGATTAAATGACATCACTTTGATTGATAGCGTTACCTGAAGTTGATTAGATGACATCACTTTGATTGATAGCTTTACCGGAAGTTGATTAGATGTCATCACTTTGATTGACAGCGTTACCTGAAGTTGATTAGATGACATTACCTTGATTGGTAGCGTTACCTGAAGTTGATTAGATGGCATCACCTTGATTGATAGCGTTACCTGAAATTGATTAGATGATATCACCTTGGTTGGTATCGTTACCTGAAGTTGATTAGATGACATCACCTTCATTGAAAGCGTTACCTGAAGTTGATTAGATGATATCATCTTGATTGATAGCGTTACCTGAAGTTGATTAGATGACATCACTGTGATTGATAGCGTTACCTGAAGTCTTTAGATGACATCACTTTTATTGATAGTGTGACCGTGCGTGTTGATGCATTATGATGATTATCATGTTTGATCGTATGTGGGTTCGTATCACTACTCCTCAGCAGGCAGGTGGAGTTAATGTTAAGGTTATGATTCTGCTATTTCTAGATGACCAACAGATCACAAACACAACGATGAATGATATCAACTCGATGAGTGACTTGACTCTAACAGCGATGACCAACAACTAGAACGTTTATTTTACAGGATCAAATGTTGACAATATGACATGCTCAATCTGCTTCATCTCCATGTGTTCTTTGTATTCATGGTCATTACTTCTGCACTATAATGCTGTCCGTATTTTCAAATGCTGTCTCTAATGCCTGTGGTGGTCATTGGCTTGAGAACCACTGCTGTTGCTAAATTCTTCTGTCATTAAACTTCTTCATCTGAGTGCAAACGTGTTGCACTAGTTGCCTCCTAACCTCTGATATAGTTAATCTGACTCTGTCTCTATTTTCTAGTAGGTACTGTATGTCGCATCTGGTAGAGACTGGCCTAACCGCCAGGGGCAATAATTTTAGCCACAGTCTATGCTTCCCTACTTCTCACGTTTTAGTAGCTGTCTACTCTACTGCACTTTGACTACCAAAGTTTATCATGGCTGGTAACCTCACATACCTGCTGGTCTTGTAAACTCTCACACTTCTCGAAACTGGCGACACTGTCTCTCTTGTCATTTTGAATACACAAATGTGTCTATCAGCTACAAAGGTGGTGTATCAAGCGACTTGATGGCTAGGCAAATAGTTTAGTATCTATTTCTGTGAACACAGAACCAACCACCTCAGTGGCTTATTCGCCCGAACGTACTATCAATCCTGCGCTTATCACATCAAAACTTTAATACAGCAAAAACCATCTCCCTACGCTAAACGCGTTCAAAACCTGACTGACTGAACTAAATGCATCGATTTCCCCACTGTGATTAAAATCGTTCAGAAAATCCCGTGCGACACTCACTTCATTCATATTATTCGTAAACCCGAACTCACTCTTTATTCCCCAGGGGACGTCATTATAACTCATCTCCCTTTGTTAAATCATACTACAAGTCATGGACTCTTGTCTCCTTAAGTTAAATTAAAAGCCGTATGCAAGTTTCCAAAACCGTATTTTTTGACCCACGACTATCCTATGTAAAAAATTCATCACTTTTCGACAGGGACATAACTACAGACTTATCTCCCTTCTCTCACAAATCCACAAACCATACAATTTGTCACCCTTCACTAAAAATCATAAACCCGTTGCTGTCTTATTCAAATTTTGTAAAGCGTATTTTGTACACTTAATCTTCTTATATCTACTACCCTCAAGCTACACAATCACTATTTCAGCTCTTTTATGATCGTCGATCAAGACAGCACTATAACCAGCGTACCTGTACACACTTTTTCTTTCTTCTTTGGCAACACATCTATCGCCCCTTTTCATCCTTCATTACTACTACTGCTCGGTATTTTCCTTTCCCTCGCATTCCAACTGCCACTTTTCTACAGGATAGTTAAAAGTTGTATGCATGGTTATAGTACCACACGTGGATTGCGTAATCATGCATGTATTTCTCTTTTATGCAACGGATTATGGCTGCACAATCACTGATACAAAAAAACACAACCCCCTTAAATGCATGCTCTTTACCACCCCCATGCAAGATGAAAAATAGCATAAGTATTATAACTCTAAACATAAGAGGTTTGAGAACTAAATTAAACCAAATTATAGCTTTAACGCGCACATATAAACCTGATTTCGTCTTTCTTCAAGAAACAAAAATTACAAACGAGACAAAAGGAAAATACATTATACAACAGCTAGGTTTACGATATGGATATTTCGGTTTAGGATCATCTCACACAGGAGTAGCTATTTTACAAATTTCAAACAAGTGGGAAATAACACATCAAAACAAAGACAGAGAGGGCAGATACGTAATAGTACAAGTCAGAAACCAAGACGACCACTCGGACAATCACACTTTAGTTAATGTATATGCCCCAGCAGTAAAGACACAGCAATTAACCTTCTATAAAAAACTATCCAACATTTTGACACAATACAAGGGAAAACAAATTTTATTAGGGGGGGGGATTTCAACTGTGTTCTACATAAACTAGATGCGCAAAGAACAAACAACCGAGGAAGACAGGAACGCGCACAAATGGAGATACTACATAACATCTTAGACGAACACAATTTGGTAGATGGATACAGGAAAAAACATCCGGAGGGAAAGGAAACAACTTTTACAGACAAATCACACATTTCGGGTAGTTCTGCAAGACTAGACAGATTTTACGTACACAACAACCACAAAATTAAAAAAGTCAAACATATAATTAACACCACAAAATTTACGGATCACAAAGCAGTTCTACTGGAAATAAACGGAATGCCAACTGCGAAGGAGACCAAAAGATCCCCCCTTTGGAAATTTAATAATGCTCTACTGCAAAATGAATTATATACGACAACAATAACAAAACTAATAAAAGACTACTGCAACAATACACCTACATCAAATTTAATACAACATTGGGAACTCTTAAAAAGAACAATAAAGGAAGTAACGCAGATACTTGCAACGCAGATACACAAACAAAGAAGAAGACAACGACAAATCTTGGAAACAGCTCTAAATTTAACACAACAATTGGACAAACACGCCCCGCATATTTACACATTGCAGGAGGAATTAGAAAAACACGACCAGTACATTTTTAAAGGGGCTCTACTGAGAACAAAATTATACACGTCAATTCAAGAAACCCCGTGCCGACAGTTTTTGGCCACTGAACAAAATATTCAAAAGAGCAGACAGATTCTTCGCATCACGGACGAAACGGGTAAGGAACTCACAAACACTTCCGAAATAGGTCAAGCGTTTCACGCTTACTACGAACACCTGTATAAACAAGAACAAACGCACGCCTCAGACGAAGCTTGTTTCTTAACTCAGTCGGCCAGTTTAACTGAACAGGAGAAAAACACACTGGACAAATCTTTAACTACAGAAGATTTGTACCTCTCCTTAAGTACGCTACAAAAAAATAAATCTCCAGGTCCAGACGGCCTTACAACCGAGTTTTATTCCAAATTTTTCCATATACTAGCCCCACTTTTGTTGAAAACGCTAAATGAAGCCTTTGAAAAAGAAGAACTACCCCCTAGTCTAAATGAAGCTATTGTAACTCTCATTCATAAAAGAAATACGGATAAAAAATACATGCATAATTATAGACCTATCTCTCTTCTCAACACCGACTATAAAATATTAACTAAAGCCCTTACAAACAAATTGAAACCTTTCATGCATACTTTGATTAACACGGATCAACAATACAGTATAAAAAACAGAACCATAAATAAACATACACATTTCATTCGGGATGTCATCCAGTATACACATGAAAAAAACACACCAGCAGCAGTGTTATCCGTTGATCAAGAAAAAGCCTTTGATAGAGTCGATCACGGATTTCTACATAAAGTTCTACAAGAAAATAATCTCGGCCAATACTTTAGGACATGGATAAAAATTATATATAGAAAGCCGGAAAGTAAACTTTTAATAAATCACACTTTGTCTGAACCAATAAACTTAAAAAGAGCTGTGAGACAGGGTTGCCCTCTCTCTCCTTTATTATACACACTAGTCTTAGAGCCAGTACTAAGAAAAATAAAACTAAATACTCATATTAAAGGAATACACGTACCAGGATTAGGGGAAAAAAAGCTAATAGCCTACGCAGACGACACAGTCTTTTTTTCCATCAAATGTTTCATCAATACAAACTATTTTCGACACATTTAAAACTTTCGGCCATGCAAGTGGTTCAAAAATAAACATACAAAAGTCATCTATAATGGGAATAGGAAAATGGAAAAATAAAACGGACTTTCCCTTTCAATTAACACAAACAAGCAAAATGAAAATATATGGAATAATTTTCTCCTCGACACCAGGAAGATCTGATAACGATATGTGGACAAAAATAATTTCAAAAATCAAGGAAAAACTAAAAAGATACCAATTTAAGAACGCGACGATCTTCGGTAGAAGCGTTATTTGTAACACGTACATACTTCCAAGTGTGCTATACATTTCAAATATCTTTCGTCCCCCTAAAAAATACATAACCGAAATAAATCAGTTAATTAGAAGTTTTATTTTCAGACACACACTTCACAGTATCAAACATAAAACCTTAATACAAGAGAAACAACGGGGTGGAATATCACTGCAAGACATTAATACAAAAATAAACACTCTAGGAATCAAATTCATAAGCGACGCAATAAAAGACCCACAAGGATACCCTTTAACACACTATTACATAGGCCTTCATATAACAAAAATATGCAACTTTAACAACACCATACCACACCATTCCGGAACACTACCGCCCTTCTACAAACACTACATCAGATGCATAAAAGGGAATGAAAAACTCCTACACCAGTCAACCAAAAATATATACCAATACTTGATACAAACACAAGAACCACCTTTAGACCAACGAATAAAAATAGGATACAAATATGGGATAACAGATTATACGGAAATTTTCGCAAATTTACACATAAAAAACATATCATCGTCGGCAAGGGAAATAACCTATAGATTATTATTCAACTTAACACCACTCACACAGAAAAAAGAACACAGGAATATGACCTTGCAAAAATGTAGACTATGCTTTGGTACAACAGCAAAGGAAACAGAAGACCATATCTTCTTCCGTTGTAACACGATCAAATCAACAGTAGAAGAGCTGGGAAAAGCTTTTAGTAGATACACAAATGGAAAATTTGACATATATAAAGCAATTATGCTAAATTTAACTCCAAAAATTGACCCGCCCTTGCGGGAAAAAATATTACGCATTTTAGCAGAATACAGGGACACCGTTTGGAAATGCAGAAACAAAGCAGTTTATGAAGGGAAATATTTCAGTCAAAATTTGTTTTTCTACATATTTTCAAAAAAAATGGAGCATATTTTAGGAATATAGAACCAACAAGGGAGAACTCAAAAAAATAACCATTTCCTTTTCTTTTTATGTATGGATGTATTACTATGTTTATTTTTTAAATTTATCATTTTCTACACTTCACTTTGATTAAGTACGTAAGGGAAGTGTGAACACGTGGAAGTTTTTTTCTTTAAAAAAAAAAAAAAAAAAAAAAAAAAAAAAAAAAGTGACAATAGAGTGATAGTGAATATGTTCTAGTCACGGAAACTGTACCATCCTTTATTTTTTTTTTTTGTAAATATTGTTATTTTATTGGATAGTTTAAGAAGGAACTATGTTCTTTTCTTTCTGTCTCTTCTATAACCTAATGTTTAATCTTTGACCTTTGTGTTGTTTAACTTCTTTTGGGAACCTTTTTCTCAGCAATGGGGAAGGCACTTTTTGGGTTATATTCCTATGTCTGTAAACATTGTTTATATGGAATTCATTGTCATTGGATTTCAACGGATAGCTTAAGAGGAAATTTTGTTCTTTTCTTTCTGTCTCTTCTGTAACCTAGAGTTTAATCTTTGACCTTTGTGTTGTACATTTCTTTTGGGATCCTTTTCTTAGCAAGGGGGGAGGGCACTTATTGAGATATTTTCCGATGTATGTAAACATTGACTATATGGTTTTTTTTTTTTTTTAATATGTTTAATGTTTGTAAAGTTTAAGTGAAAAAAGTGGAATGTGAGCAAGTGTAAGCTATTTTATACATATGTAAAATACTATGAACTGTTGAGGAACTTGAATTAGCTATAAATCGTTTTTTATTAATTTCTTATTATTATTTTTATTTTCAATTTTTTTTTAATTATTTTATCTTATTATTATTTTTTAAATTTTTTGTGTAAATTTATTTGTGAGAGTGCGAATGAAGCTTTATATGAAATATATAACGTAATTTTCTGATATTTCATGCAATGTACCTGTTTTCTGTAAAGTGCAAGAACGACAAATAAAAAAAAAAAAAAAAAAAAAAAAAAACTATAACCAGCGTACCTGTACACACTTTTTCTTTCTTCTTTGGCAACACATCTATCGCCCCTTTTCATCCTTCATTACTACTACTGCTCGGTTTTTTCCTTCCCCTCGCATTCCAACTGCCACTTTTTTACAGGATAGTTAAAAGTTGTATGCATGGTTATAGTACCACACGTGGACTGCGTAATCATGCATGTATTTCTCTTTTGTGTCATGGATTATAGCTGCACAACCACTGATACAAAAAAACACACCCCCCTTAAATGCATGCTCTTTACCACCCCCATGCAAGATGAAAAACAGCATAAGTATTATAACTCTAAACATAAGAGGTTTGAGAACTAAATTAAACCAAATTATAGCTTTAACGCGTAGATATAAACCTGATTTCGTCTTTCTTCAAGAAACAACAATTACAAACGAGACAAAAGAAAAATACATTATACAACAGCTAGGTTTACGATATGGATATTTCGGTTTAGGATCATCTCACACAGGAGTAGCTATTCTACAAATTTCAGACAAGTGGGAAATAACACATCAAAACAAAGACAGAGAGGGCAGATACGTAATAGTACAAGTCAGAAACCAAGACGACCACTCAGACAATCACACTTTAGTTAATGTATATGCCCCAGCAGTAAAGACACAGCAATTAACCTTCTATAAAAAACTATCGAACATTTTGACACAATACAAGGGAAAACAAATTTTATTAGGGGGGGATTTCAACTGTGTTCTACATAAACTAGATGCGCAAAGAACAAACAACCGAGGAAGACAGGAACGCGCACAAATGGAGATATTACAAAACATCCTAGACGAACACAATTTGGTAGATGGATACAGGAAAAAACATCCGGAGGGAAAGGAAACAACTTTTACAGACAAATCACACATTTCGGGTAGTTCTGCAAGACTAGACAGATTTTATGTACACAACAACCAAAAAATCAAAAAAGTCAAACATATAAATGACACCACAACATTCACGGATCACAAAGCAGTTTTACTGGAACTTACAATGGAACAAGTATAGACTGTTTTGGAGCAGTAACACTTGAATGTTCATACAGAGGCTCTGAATGGACATTGTCAACATTTTACTTGGTAGATGTTGAAGGACCTGCAATTTTGGGTTTACCAATGTGCGAAAAGCTGAGTGTGGTAACTATTAACAACATTAAAGCTGACAAAAAAGAACATCTTACTCTACACGTCACTGGAGTAGATGACCTTAAACAGCGATTCCCAGAACAGTTCGACAGAATAGGCAAACTTCCAGGAAAGGCAAGATTCTTTTTAAAAGACAACGCTGAGCCAAAGATAGACCCACCTAGAAAGTATCCTATACATGTTAAACAGAAACTTGCCACAGAACTAGAAAAGATGGTGCAGAATGATGTTATTAGAAAGGTTGAAGAGCATTCTGATTGGTGTAGTAGTATCACAACCGTTCTGAAGCAGGATGGTTCTCTTCGGGTTTGCCTTGACCCAAAACACTTAAACAACAGTCTAAAGCGCTGTCCACACAAAATGCATACAGTGGAAGAGATAACTCACAGATTCCACAATGCCAAATATTTTTCTAAACTAGATGCTGTACACGGATACTGGAGTGTTGAGATAGCAGAGGAAAGTCAACTCCTTACAACTTTTCGAACACCATTCGGCAGATATTGTTTCAAGAGACTCCCATTTGGTTTGAATGTATCACAAGACATCTTTCAACAGAAGATTGACAACATTGTTGAGCAATGTTCTGGTACAGTGGCTATTGCGGATGACATTGTAGTCTGCGGCAGGTCAGAACAAGAACACGACCGTAACTTGATTAACTTGATGCATGTAGCACAGGCCAATGGGCTAACATTCAACAGCAAAAAGTGTACAATTAAGGCAACGGAGATACAATTTTTTGGATTGCTGTACACCCAGAATGGTGTAAAACCAGACCCTAAAAAGGTTGAAGATATTCATGACATGCCAACACCAGCTACAAAGAAGGAACTGCAACAATTCTTAGGTGCTGTCAATTTCCTAGCACAATTCATACCAAATTTGTCAGCTGCTGCAGAACCTTTGCGATCTCTACTACAGAATGAAACTCCGTATGAATGGTCAGAAGACTACCAACACATATTCAACCACTTGAAGACCCTCATATCATCTGATGCATGCTTGAAATACTATGACATGCAAGTACCCACTTTCCTCATGGTTGATTCCAGTCTGAAAGGCCTAGGAGCAGCACTTTTGCAACCAGACAAAAATCCTGAAGGACACTATGCCAAAGAACTTCGTCCTGTAGCTTACGCAAGCAAATCATTAAGTTCTGGCGAAAAGAAACTTGCAAACATTGAAAGAGAAATGCTAGCTGTACGTTTTGGAATCAAACGCTTCCACACATTTCTTTTCAACCGCCCATTTACAATTCTCTCAGATCACAAGCCACTTGAGATGATTCATAAAAAACCAATAGCTTCAGCACCACCACGACTACAAGCTCTGTTATTGGAAACACAAGGTTATGATTTTAATATTCAGTATATCCCAGGAGAGGATATAGGTCTTGCAGATGCTCTCAGCAGACTACCAAACCCCAACAAGACAGCAGATCTTACCCCAAACATCAAAGTTGATTTTGTCAAGTTTAGCGATAATCGGCCTGAACACATCAGAGAAGACACAATGAGAGATCCTATCCTTAACTCTCTCAAAGAACTGATATACCATGGATGGCCAAGCTCTATCAGGGAAGTTCCAACACACATCCGTCCATACTACTCGATGAGGGACGAGTTAAGCATCGAAGATGGTCTGATCCTTAAAGGAGATCGCATTGTTGTACCAGAAGCACAACGCGATATCATCCTTAAACAGCTCCATAATAGTCACCTTGGTATTGTGAAGACACAACTGAGAGCAAAGAAAGATGTTTACTGGCCACAGATAAACAAGGACATAGAAACACTATGTAAAAACTGTTCAATTTGCCAAGAACATGCAAATAGGCAGTGCAGAGAACCTCTCATACCATCAGACATACCATTGAGCCCTTGGAGCATTATAGGAACTGATATTTTCTCAATCGACAATAATGACTATCTTATTATTGCTGATTACTACAGCAAATTTCCCATCATTGAGAAACTTCCACAACCCTCACCGTCAGCTGTTATTGCAGACATTACAAAGAAGTATTGCAGCATGTTTGGCATCCCAGATGAAATTAGATCAGACAACGGTCCACATTTCTCAGGTCAAGCATACAGAAACTTCACGAAGGACTGGAAGATCAAACACACAACATCATCACCTAGATACCCTAAATCTAATGGTTTCATTGAGAGACAGATACAAACTATCAAGTCAATCATGAAGAAAACAAGAACAGAGGATGTACACCTAGCACTCTTGAGATGGAGAACAACACCGGTAGACAGTAAGATCGACAGTCCAGCAGAACTTATGTTTGATAGAAGAATTAAAGACCTCCTACCATCTAAGGTCCACTTCCGTCCACAACATAGAGACAGCACATATGATCAACTTCAGCATCGTCAGCAAGTTCAGAAATTCAACTATGACAAATGTGCTAAAGACTTACCACCATTATATCCTGGTCAGCATGTGACTACCTACAACCACAACAATGACACATGGTCAAAAGCAACAATCATTTCCAGAAACCCTGAACCCAGGAGCTATACTTTAAGACCAGACAGCAGCAGCAACCTCCTGAGGCGAAACAGAGTGGACATAAGAGAAATCCCACAGAATACAACAGAACAGAGAATTCCCATGCTTTCAACAGACAATGCAGTAACTCCAGACCTTGGTGCCCCACAAAACCAACAAGCGTCAAGGCCGAAATCACAACCAACTCAAGCTAAACCAGGGACTTCCGCAGAACCACCAGCACTTTACACCACTCGTTCTGGCCGTACAGTGACACCTCCCAGCCGATACAGACAGTGACATATATATACTCACACTGAGCATTACACATACTTATCCTTTCTCACATGAAACATTTTGTTGGAAATGTTTGCACACATTTTTTTTTTCAAAAAAGGGGGGATGTAATATAATATGATACATTAATAATACGAACCACACATTGTAATAATATGCGAATCTTCACATGTACGATATTCTGTAAATAAACATGGCTACGAACCGAACATGCTTTTACTGAGTGCTCTCTGAAACATGTGTGTGCTTGTGTAGATGACGAGGTAATGCTTATATATATACATCATAACATTACAAACGGAATGCCAACTGAGAACGAGACCAAAAGATCCCCCTTTGGAAATTTAATAATGCTCTACTGCAAAATGAATTTTATACGATAACAATAACAAAACTAATAAAAGACTACTGCAACAATACACCTACATCAAATTTAATACAACATTGGGAACTCTTAAAAAGAACAATAAAGGAAGTAACGCAAATGCTTGCAACGCAGATACACAAACAAAGAAGAAGACAACGACAAATCTTGGAAACAGCTCTAAATTTAACACAACAATTGGACAAACACGCCCCGCATATTTACACATTGCAGGAGGAATTAGAAAAACACGACCAGTACATTTTTAAAGGGGCTCTACTGAGAACAAAATTATACACGTCAATTCAAGAAACCCCGTGCCGACAGTTTTTGGCCACTGAACAAAATTTTCAAAAGAGCAGACAGATTCTTCGCATCACGGACGAAACGGGTAAGGAACTCACAAACACTTCCGAAATAGGTCAAGCGTTTCACGCTTACTACGAACACCTGTATAAACAAGAACAAACGCACGCCTCAGACGAAGCTTGTTTCTTAACTCAGTCTGCCAATTTAACTGAACAGGAGAAAAACACACTGGACAAATCTTTAACTATAGAAGATTTGCACCTCTCCTTAAGTACGCTACAAAAAAATTAATCTCCAGGTCCAGACGGCCTTACAACCGAGTTTTATTCCAAATTTTTCCATATACTAGCCCCACTTTTGTTGAAAACGCTAAATGAAGCCTTTGAAAAAGAAGAACTACCCCCTAGTCTAAATGAAGCTATTGTAACTCTCATTCATAAAAGAAATACGGATAAAAAATACATGCATAATTATAGACCTATCTCTCTTCTAAACACCGACTATAAAATATTAACTAAAGCCCTTACAAACAAATTAAAACCTTTCATGCCTACTTTGATTAACCCGGATCAACAATACAGTGTAAAAAACAGAACCATAAATAAACATACACATTTCATTAGGGATGTCATCCAGTATACACATGAAAAAAAACACACCAGCAGCAGTATTATCCGTTGATCAAGAAAAAGCCTTTGATAGAGTTGATCACGGATTTCTACATAAAGTTCTACAAGAAAATAATCTCGGCCAATACTTTAGGACATGGATAAAAAATTATATATAGAAAGCCGGAAAGTAAACTTTTAATAAATCACACTTTGTCTGAACCAATAAACTTAAAAAGAGCAGTAAGACAGGGTTGCCCTCTCTCTCCTTTATTATACACACTAGTCTTAGAGCCAGTACTAAGGAAAATAAAACTAAATACTCATATTAAAGGAATACACGTACCAGGATTAGGGGAAAAAAAGCTAATAGCCTACGCAGACGACACAGTCTTTTTTCCATCAAATTTTTCATCAATACAAACTATTTTCGACACATTTAAAACTTTTGGCCATGCGAGTGGTTCAAAAATAAACATACAAAAGTCATCTATAATGGGAATAGGAAAATGGAAAAATAAAACGGACTTTCCCTTTCAATTAACACAAACAAGCAAAATGAAAATATATGGAATAATTTTCTCCTCGACACCAGGAAGATCTGATAACGATATGTGGAAAAAAATAATTTCAAAAATCAAGGAAAAACTAAAAAGATACCAATTTAAGAACGCGACGATCTTCGGTAGAAGCGTTATTTGTAATACGTACATACTTCCAAGTGTGCTATACATTTCAAATATTTTTCGTCCCCCTAAAAAATACATAACCGAAATAAATCATTTAATTAGAATTTTTATTTTCAGACATACACTTCACAGTATCAAACACAAAACCTTAATACAAGAGAAACAACGGGGTGGAATATCACTGCAAGACATTAATACAAAAATAAACACTCTAGGAATCAAATTTATAACCGACGTAATAAAAGACCCAAAAGGATACCCTTTAACACACTATTACATAGGCCTTTATATAACAAAAATATGCAATTTTAACAACACCATACCACACCATTCCGGAACACCACCGCCCTTCTACAAACACTGCATCAGATGCATAAAAGGGAATGAAAAACTTCTACACCAGTCAACCAAAAATATATATCAATACTTGATACAGACACAAGAACCATCTTTAGACCAACGAATAAAAATAGGATACAAATATGGGATAACAGATTATACGGAAATCTTCGCAAATCTACACATAAAAAACATACCACCATCGGCAAGGGAAATAACCTATAGATTATTATTCAATTTAACACCACTCACACAGAAAAAAGAACACAGGAATATGACCTTGCAAAAATGTAGACTCTGCTTTGGTACAACAGCAAAGGAAACAGAAGACCATATCTTCTTCCGTTGTAATACGATCAAATCAACAGTAGAAGAGCTGGGAAAAACTTTTAGTAGATACACAAATGGAAAATTTGACATATATAAAGCAATTATGTTAAATTTAACTCCAAAAATTGACCCGCCCTTACGGGAAAAAATATTACGCATTTTAGCAGAATACAGGGAC
This sequence comes from Oreohelix idahoensis, assembly GCA_024509875.1. NCBI lineage: Eukaryota > Metazoa > Mollusca > Gastropoda > Stylommatophora > Oreohelicidae > Oreohelix > Oreohelix idahoensis. Next base: position 57,493 of record JAMPIV010012473.1, read on the forward strand.
ACCGTTTGGAAATGCAGAAACAAAGCAGTTTATGAAGGGAAATATTTCAGTCAAAATTTGTTTTTCTACATATTTTAAAAAAAAATGGAGCATATTTTAGGAACATAAAACCAACAAGGGAGAACTCCAAAAATAATCATTTCCTTTTCTTTTTATGTATGGATGTATTACTATGTTTATTTTTAAATTATCATTTTCTATACTTCACTTTGTTTAAGTACGTAAGGGAAGTGTGAATACGTGGACGTTTTTTCTTTTACATTTTAAAAAAAGGGGGTGACAACGGGTTGAGAGTGAATATGTTTTAATTACGGAAAATGTACCATCCTTTATTTTCTTTGCAAATACTGTTAATTTATTGGATAGTTTAAGAAGAAACTTTGTTCTTTTCTTTCTGTCTCTTCTATAACCTAGTTTAAATCTTCGATCTTTGTGTTTGTTTAACTTCTTTTGGGATCCTTTTTCTCAGCAAGGGGGGGAGGGCATTTTTTGGGTTTTAATCCTATGTCTGTAAACATTGATTATATGGTTTTCTTTGTCATTGGATTTCAACGGATAGCTTAAGAAGGAACTTTGTTCTTTTCTTTTTGTCTCTTCAAAAACCTAGTGTTACTCTTGGACCTTTGTGTTTTTTATTTTCTTTTGGGATCCTTTTTCTCAGCAATGGGGGAGGGCACTTATTGGTTTTTTTTTTCCTATGTATGTAAACATTGATTATATGGTTTTTTCTATATGTTTTAATGTTTGTAAAGTTTTTAATGGAAAAAAGTGGAATGTGAGCAAGTGTAAGCTAATTTATACATATGAAAAATACAAGGAACTGTTGAGAAATTTGAATTAGCTATAAATCATTTTTATTAATTTTTTTATTATTTTTGTTTCATTTTTAAATTTTTTTTTATTATATTACCTTATTATTATTATTTAAAATAATTTGAGTAACTTTATTTGTGAGAGTGAGAAGAAAGCTTTATATGTAATATACAATGTATTTTTCTGATATTTCATGCAATGTACCTGTTTTTTTTTTTGTAAAGTGGAAGAACGACAAAAAAAAAAAAAAAAAAAAAAAAAAAAAAAACCAGCGTACCTGTACACACCTTTTCTTTCTTCTTTGGCAACACATCTATCGCCCCTTTTCATCCTTCATTACTACTACTGCTCGGTTTTTTCCTTCCCCTCGCATTCCAACTGCCACTTTTTTACAGGATAGTTAAAAGTTGTATGCATGGTTATAGTACCACACGTGGACTGCGTAATCATGCATGTATTTCTCTTTTGTGTCATGGATTATGGCTGCACAACCACTGATACAAAAAAACACACCCCCCTTAAATGCATGCTCTTTACCACCCCCATGCAAGATGAAAAACAGCATAAGTATTATAACTCTAAACATAAGAGGTTTGAGAACTAAATTAAACCAAATTATAGCTTTAACGCGTAGATATAAACCTGATTTCGTCTTTCTTCAAGAAACAACAATTACAAACGAGACAAAAGAAAAATACATTATACAACAGCTAGGTTTACGATATGGATATTTCGGTTTAGGATCATCTCACACAGGAGTAGCTATTCTACAAATTTCAGACAAGTGGGAAATAACACATCAAAACAAAGACAGAGAGGGCAGATACGTAATAGTACAAGTCAGAAACCAAGACGACCACTCAGACAATCACACTTTAGTTAATGTATATGCCCCAGCAGTAAAGACACAGCAATTAACCTTCTATAAAAAACTATCGAACATTTTGACACAATACAAGGGAAAACAAATTTTATTAGGGGGGGATTTCAACTGTGTTCTACATAAACTAGATGCGCAAAGAACAAACAACCGAGGAAGACAGGAACGCGCACAAATGGAGATATTACAAAACATCCTAGACGAACACAATTTGGTAGATGGATACAGGAAAAAACATCCGGAGGGAAAGGAAACAACTTTTACAGACAAATCACACATTTCGGGTAGTTCTGCAAGACTAGACAGATTTTATGTACACAACAACCAAAAAATCAAAAAAGTCAAACATATAAATGACACCACAACATTCACGGATCACAAAGCAGTTTTACTGGAAATAAACGGAATGCCAACTGAGAACGAGACCAAAAGATCCCCCTTTGGAAATTTAATAATGCTCTACTGCAAAATGAATTTTATACGATAACAATAACAAAACTAATAAAAGACTACTGCAACAATACACCCACATCAAATTTAATACAACATTGGGAACTCTTAAAAAGAACAATAAAGGAAGTAACGCAAATGCTTGCAACGCAGATACACAAACAAAGAAGAAGACAACGACAAATCTTGGAAACAGCTCTAAATTTAACACAACAATTGGACAAACACGCCCCGCATATTTACACATTGCAGGAGGAATTAGAAAAACACGACCAGTACATTTTTAAAGGGGCTCTACTGAGAACAAAATTATACACGTCAATTCAAGAAACCCCGTGCCGACAGTTTTTGGCCACTGAACAAAATATTCAAAAGAGCAGACAGATTCTTCGCATCACGGACGAAACGGGTAAGGAACTCACAAACACTTCCGAAATAGGTCAAGCGTTTCACGCTTACTACGAACACCTGTATAAACAAGAACAAACGCACGCCTCAGACGAAGCTTGTTTCTTAACTCAGTCTGCCAGCTTAACTGAACAGGAGAAAAACACACTAGACAAATCTTTAACTATAGAAGATTTGTACCTCTCCTTAAGTACGCTACAAAAAAATAAATCTCCAGGTCCAGACGGCCTTACAACCGAGTTTTATTCCAAATTTTTCCATATACTAGCCCCACTTTTGTTGAAAACGCTAAATGAAGCCTTTGAAAAAGAAGAACTACCCCCTAGTCTAAATGAAGCTATTGTAACTCTCATTCATAAAAGAAATACGGATAAAAAATACATGCATAATTATAGACCTATCTCTCTTCTAAACACCGACTATAAAATATTAACTAAAGCCCTTACAAACAAATTAAAACCATTCATGCCTACTTTGATTAACCCGGATCAACAATACAGTGTAAAAAACAGAACCATAAATAAACATACACATTTCATTCGGGATGTCATCCAGTATACACATGAAAAAAACACACCAGCAGCAGTATTATCCGTTGATCAAGAAAAAGCCTTTGATAGAGTCGATCACGGATTTCTACATAAAGTTCTACAAGAAAATAATCTCGGCCAATACTTTAGGACATGGATAAAAATTATATATAGAAAGCCGGAAAGTAAACTTTTAATAAATCACACTTTGTCTGAACCAATAAACTTAAAAGAGCTGTGAGACAGGGTTGCCCTCTCTCTCCTTTATTATACACACTAGTCTTAGAGCCAGTACTAAGGAAAATAAAACTAAATACTCATATTAAAGGAATACACGTACCAGGATTAGGGGAAAAAAAGCTAATAGCCTACGCAGACGACACAGTCTTTTTTCCATCAAATTTTTCATCAATACAAACTATTTTCGACACATTTAAAACTTTCGGCCATGCGAGTGGTTCAAAAATAAACATACAAAAGTCATCTATAATGGGAATAGGAAAATGGAAAAATAAAACGGACTTTCCCTTTCAATTAACACAAACAAGCAAAATGAAAATATATGGAATAATTTTCTCCTCGACACCAGGAAGATCTGATAACGATATGTGGAAAAAAATAATTTCAAAAATCAAGGAAAAACTAAAAAGATACCAATTTAAGAACGCGACGATCTTCGGTAGAAGCGTTATTTGTAATACGTACATACTTCCAAGTGTGCTATACATTTCAAATATTTTTCGTCCCCCTAAAAAATACATAACCGAAATAAATCATTTAATTAGAATTTTTATTTTCAGACACACACTTCACAGTATCAAACATAAAACCTTAATACAAGAGAAACAACGGGGTGGAATATCATTGCAAGACATTAATACAAAAATAAACACTCTAGGAATCAAATTTATAAGCGACGCAATAAAAGACCCAAAAGGATACCCTTTAACACACTATTACATAGGCCTTTATATAACAAAAATATGCAATTTTAACAACACCATACCACACCATTCCGGAACACCACCGCCCTTCTACAAACACTGCATCAGATGCATAAAAGGGAATGAAAAACTCCTACACCAGTCAACCAAAAATATATATCAATACTTGATACAGACACAAGAACCACCTTTAGACCAACGAATAAAAATAGGATACAAATATGGGATAACAGATTATACGGAAATCTTCGCAAATCTACACATAAAAAACATACCACCATCGGCAAGGGAAATAACCTATAGATTTTTATTCAATTTAACACCACTCACACAGAAAAAAGAACACAGGAATATGACCTTGCAAAAATGTAGACTCTGCTTTGGTACAACAGCAAAAGAAACAGAAGACCATATCTTCTTCCGTTGTAATACGATCAAATCAACAGTAGAAGAGCTGGGAAAAGCATTTAGTAGATACACAAATGGAAAATTTGACATATATAAAGCAATTATGCTAAACATAACACCAAAAATTGACCCGCCCTTGCGGGAAAAAATATTATGCATTTTAGCAGAATACAGGGACACCGTTTGGAAATGCAGAAACAAAGCAGTTTATGAAGGGAAATATTTCAGTCAAAATTTGTTTTTCTACATATTTTCAAAAAAAATGGAGCATATTTTAGGAACATAGAACCAACAAGGGAGAACTTAAAAAAAAAAAAATAACTATTTCCTTTTCTTTTTATGTTTGGATGTATTACTATGTTTATTTTTAAATTTATCATTTTCTATATTTCACTTTGATTAAGTACGTAAGGGAAGTGTGAATACGTGGAAGTTTTTTCTTTTATGTTTTTAAAAAAAAAAAAAAAAAAAAAAAAAAAAAAGGTGACAACAGAGTGAGAGTTAATATGTTCTAGTCACGGAAAATGTACCATCCTTTATTTTCTTTGCAATTACTGTTAATTTATGGGATAGTTTAAGAAGGAACTGTGTTCTTTTCTTTCTGTCTCTTCTATAACTTAGTTTCATCTTCGACCTTTGTGTTGTTTAACTTCTTTTGGATCCTTTTTTCTCAGCAAGGGGGGAGGGCTTTTTTTGGGTTATATTCCCATGTCTGTAAACTTTGATTATATGGATTTCTTTGTCATTGGATTTCAACGGATAGCTCAAGAAGAAATTTTGTTCTTTTCTTTCTGTATCTTCTATAACCTAGTGTTAATCTTGGACCTTTTGTGTTTTTTAATTTCTTTTGGGATCCTTTTTCTCAGCAAGGGGGGAGGGCACTTACTGGGTTATTTTCCTATGTATGTAAACATTGATTATATGGTTTTCTATAGGTTTAATGTTGGTTTAAGTTTTAATGGAAAAAAAAGCTGAATGTGAGCAAGTGTAAGCTAACTTATACATATGTAAAATACTATGAACTGTTGAGAATTTTGAATTAGCTATAAATCTTTTTTATTAATTTTTTTATTATTTTTTTGTTTTATTTTTAAAGTTTTTTTTTACATTATATTACCTTATTATTATTATTTAAAATAATTTGTGTAACTTTATTTGTGAGAGTGCGAAGGAAGCTTTATATGTAATATACAATGTATTTGTTTAGATATTTCATGCAATGTACCTGTTTTTTGTAAAGTGGAAGAACGACAAATAAAAGTTTAAAAAAAAAAAAAAAAAAAAGACACTATGGAAAAAAAAAAAAAAAAAAAACGGTGGCAAAAAAAAAAAAAAAAAAAAGGTGACACTATGAAAAAAAAAAAAAAAAAAAAAAAGGTGACACTTTGCCAAGTGTACGTCGTTCATGTCCTAGAACGGTATCTTTTGTTATCATATAGTTATGAAATATATCAATAATCAATATAGTAATTTATGTACTGAAATGTCATGAAATCAACAACGTGAAAGACAATAGAAACATTACCGACAAGACACGATAATCAAAACAAATGACTACAGTCGTAGAAATCAAATAAAATAAAAATGTGGAACTAAAATAGAATGTCGTAAAAAATTACGATGACATCTACGATCCAATAATGCACAAGACAATTGACAACACAGTGTAAAAACATATGATTTGTAAAAAACTGAATGATAGTCAGGTTAGACGGACAATAATCACATACAAAATACATCATGAAACTAAGGTACAAGTAAAAATAGCTACGAAAACAACAATTAAAACTTGACGGAACAGCTAAACAACTACTATCATAAGGAACAATTAGCGATCGGAACTTCGGCAAGGTTTCTAGCCTTGTACCGGAATTATCGCTCAATTGAAACTTACAAAATGAGCTCTACAGAACGTCTGAGGAAGAGCCCGAATTGGCTTCGAGATGGATCTCGTTCGTCAGATCAACCTCCCTACCTCCCACGAAGAATACAACACATATAACATGTAACATGAAAAATATAAATGTGGACATAACTACATGAGGCACAGCTAAACGTAATAAAGTGTACAACGAAAACACGTTATACTCATCTCGCGTGCAGGTAAAAAATCAATGTGCCTCGTCTCCGTGGATGTACGCTTGAGACAACGAAATACTCTGTTTCGAATACTTGAGTTCTGCCAGATGAGGACTAACAGCTGAGGTCCCACGTAGTCATACACTGATGTAGAACTTGAGATTGAGGTTCAATGTACCTTGACCTTGAGGTAGCCGTTATAAAGGATATGAGTTGTTAGAGAATCCACGTACTTTCAACTAGTGTGGAACTTGTGAGGTAATTCCAGTTTTGAATCTTGAGCAATTCAAGCCACACTGGCCGCCATTTACTGATAGATCTTTTCTTCTGAGTTTCCATAGATGGTTTTCTATCGTGCTGATAATAAAACGCGAATCCACACAACTGTCAAATAAGTTCAACACACAACGATGTAAACTTCAGGCATGTTAATCAAAGCCTGCCGTGAAGTGAAGTAAACTGTGAAGGCTGGTAGAACAGTTAACATTGTTTATTGACGACATAAGTTCAACGCTACGATACACTGTTCTTGACTAGGACAATCACATAAATGCATGACAAGAATACTCTGGTGAATGATGATGGTCGGGTACTGTGGTGGGATCCTTTCAACCATGTTCCTTACATTCAATTAATACGAATCCAGTAATGTTCAAACTAGATAAAATGTCCGTTGACCTTGCTTGAGGTCATCCAACTAAGCATGTACTCCCATACCACGAACTCCCGCATTCGTCCAATAAGAGACTGTTTCTATCCAAGACATAGTTCCATATAACGTATACTCAATATATATTCACTGGTACATATATGAAGAGGTATCTGAGTTAGTATCTTTAGGTTTTAACTAACCTCTCAAAAATCATGCCACGACTTTGGCATTACAATAAAGACGTTTACACATATGAATACTGCAATCAAATTAACTTCTTTCCGCTCGTAGGAATCCTTCTTCTACGATACGAATCCTAAAGGCTAACGACTCTGTAGGTCCATTCTAGGAATAACATATTCCCGCTAGACTAGTATAAGAGCGGCCTTACAATACAGCATACAATAAGAAGTGGGGCGATAACTTACGTGACATTGCTGCTATTGGTTTCGACCTGAAGACCAATACAGATCACTAGAATAAATGGCTTCCATAAACGTGCCATGAATACAATAATAATATATATCAATCACGGACATAAACAAGGTCCATGTTGCCCCTCCAAATCATGACGTCCGAAACTACCCAACTAGGTTACCCGTGCGTCCCAAAAGCCACTCACACTGCATTGTGCACGTCAGTGCGTGAATCAATCGAACGCACAAATATATAACTATATTAAGACTGGTGCGTACATTTGGCAGGACCGAAGACTACCCCCTTAGGTAATAAATGTACGTAACAGGTATCTTATAAGAATTATTGAATGTTCTGATTTCTGGAGACTTAAGAATCTTGTAACTTAATATAGACTTAATTTTATTTCTATGATCTATGCATTGTTCTTTGGACGATAGATGTGGGTGATTTTTTTTTTCTGGATTAAATAAGAAGAAGTAATCAGTGAAAAAAAAAAAAAAAAAAAAACTATAACCAGCGTACCTGTACACACTTTTTCTTTCTTCTTTGGCAACACATCTATCGCCCCTTTTCATCCTTCATTACTACTACTGCTCGGTTTTTTCCTTCCCCTCGCATTCCAACTGCCACTTTTTTACAGGATAGTTAAAAGTTGTATGCATGGTTATAGTACCACACGTGGACTGCGTAATCATGCATGTATTTCTCTTTTGTGTCATGGATTATGGCTGCACAACCACTGATACAAAAAAACACACCCCCCTTAAATGCATGCTCTTTACCACCCCCATGCAAGATGAAAAACAGCATAAGTATTATAACTCTAAACATAAGAGGTTTGAGAACTAAATTAAACCAAATTATAGCTTTAACGCGTAGATATAAACCTGATTTCGTCTTTCTTCAAGAAACAACAATTACAAACGAGACAAAAGGAAAATACATTATACAACAGCTAGGTTTACGATATCGATATTTCGGTTTAGGGTCATCTCACACAGGAGTAGCTATTCTACAAATTTCAGACAAGTGGGAAATAACACATCAAAACAAAGACAGAGAGGGCAGATACGTAATAGTACAAGTCAGAAACCAAGACGACCACTCAGACAATCACACTTTAGTTAATGTATATGCCCCAGCAGTAAAGACACAGCAATTAACCTTCTATAAAAAACTATCGAACATTTTGACACAATACAAGGGAAAACAAATTTTATTAGGGGGGGATTTCAACTGTGTTCTACATAAACTAGATGCGCAAAGAACAAACAACCGAGGAAGACAGGAACGCGCACAAATGGAGATATTACAAAACATCCTAGACGAACACAATTTGGTAGATGGATACAGGAAAAAACATCCGGAGGGAAAGGAAACAACTTTTACAGACAAATCACACATTTCGGGTAGTTCTGCAAGACTAGACAGATTTTATGTACACAACAACCAAAAAATCAAAAAAGTCAAACATATAAATGACACCACAACATTCACGGATCACAAAGCAGTTTTACTGGAAATAAACGGAATGCCAACTGAGAACGAGACCAAAAGATCCCCCTTTGGAAATTTAATAATGCTCTACTGCAAAATGAATTTTATACGATAACAATAACAAAACTAATAAAAGACTACTGCAACAATACACCTACATCAAATTTAATACAACATTGGGAACTCTTAAAAAGAACAATAAAGGAAGTAACGCAAATGCTTGCAACGCAGATACACAAACAAAGAAGAAGACAACGACAAATCTTGGAAACAGCTCTAAATTTAACACAACAATTGGACAAACACGCCCCGCATATTTACACATTGCAGGAGGAATTAGAAAAACACGACCAGTACATTTTTAAAGGGGCTCTACTGAGAACAAAATTATACACGTCAATTCAAGAAACCCCGTGCCGACAGTTTTTGGCCACTGAACAAAATATTCAAAAGAGCAGACAGATTCTTCGCATCACGGACGAAACGGGTAAGGAACTCACAAACACTTCCGAAATAGGTCAAGCGTTTCACGCTTACTACGAACACCTGTATAAACAAGAACAAACGCACGCCTCAGACGAAGCTTGTTTCTTAACTCAGTCTGCCAGCTTAACTGAACAGGAGAAAAACACACTAGACAAATCTTTAACTATAGAAGATTTGTACCTCTCCTTAAGTACGCTACAAAAAAATAAATCTCCAGGTCCAGACGGCCTTACAACCGAGTTTTATTCCAAATTTTTCCATATACTAGCCCCACTTTTGTTGAAAACGCTAAATGAAGCCTTTGAAAAAGAAGAACTACCCCCTAGTCTAAATGAAGCTATTGTAACTCTCATTCATAAAAGAAATACGGATAAAAAATACATGCATAATTATAGACCTATCTCTCTTCTAAACACCGACTATAAAATATTAACTAAAGCCCTTACAAACAAATTAAAACCATTCATGCCTACTTTGATTAACCCGGATCAACAATACAGTGTAAAAAACAGAACCATAAATAAACATACACATTTCATTCGGGATGTCATCCAGTATACACATGAAAAAAACACACCAGCAGCAGTATTATCCGTTGATCAAGAAAAAGCCTTTGATAGAGTCGATCACGGATTTCTACATAAAGTTCTACAAGAAAATAATCTCGGCCAATACTTTAGGACATGGATAAAAATTATATATAGAAAGCCGGAAAGTAAACTTTTAATAAATCACACTTTGTCTGAACCAATAAACTTAAAAAGAGCTGTGAGACAGGGTTGCCCTCTCTCTCCTTTATTATACACACTAGTCTTAGAGCCAGTACTAAGGAAAATAAAACTAAATACTCATATTAAAGGAATACACGTACCAGGATTAGGGGAAAAAAAGCTAATAGCCTACGCAGACGACACAGTCTTTTTTCCATCAAATTTTTCATCAATACAAACTATTTTCGACACATTTAAAACTTTCGGCCATGCGAGTGGTTCAAAAATAAACATACAAAAGTCATCTATAATGGGAATAGGAAAATGGAAAAATAAAACGGACTTTCCCTTTCAATTAACACAAACAAGCAAAATGAAAATATATGGAATAATTTTCTAGTCGACACCAGGAAGATCTGATAACGATATGTGGAAAAAAATAATTTCAAAAATCAAGGAAAAACTAAAAAGATACCAATTTAAGAACGCGACGATCTTCGGTAGAAGCGTTATTTGTAATACGTACATACTTCCAAGTGTGCTATACATTTCAAATATTTTTCGTCCCCCTAAAAAATACATAACCGAAATAAATCATTTAATTAGAATTTTTATTTTCAGACACACACTTCACAGTATCAAACATAAAACCTTAATACAAGAGAAACAACGGGGTGGAATATCATTGCAAGACATTAATACAAAAATAAACACTCTAGGAATCAAATTTATAAGCGACGCAATAAAAGACCCAAAAGGATACCCTTTAACACACTATTACATAGGCCTTTATATAACAAAAATATGCAATTTTAACAACACCATACCACACCATTCCGGAACACCACCGCCCTTCTACAAACACTGCATCAGATGCATAAAAGGGAATGAAAAACTCCTACACCAGTCAACCAAAAATATATATCAATACTTGATACAGACACAAGAACCACCTTTAGACCAACGAATAAAAATAGGATACAAATATGGGATAACAGATTATACGGAAATCTTCGCAAATCTACACATAAAAAACATACCACCATCGGCAAGGGAAATAACCTATAGATTTTTATTCAATTTAACACCACTCACACAGAAAAAAGAACACAGGAATATGACCTTGCAAAAATGTAGACTCTGCTTTGGTACAACAGCAAAAGAAACAGAAGACCATATCTTCTTCCGTTGTAATACGATCAAATCAACAGTAGAAGAGCTGGGAAAAGCATTTAGTAGATACACAAATGGAAAATTTGACATATATAAAGCAATTATGCTAAACATAACACCAAAAATTGACCCGCCCTTGCGGGAAAAAATATTATGCATTTTAGCAGAATACAGGGACACCGTTTGGAAATGCAGAAACAAAGCAGTTTATGAAGGGAAATATTTCAGTCAAAATTTGTTTTTCTACATATTTTCAAAAAAAATGGAGCATATTTTAGGAACATAGAACCAACAAGGGAGAACTTAAAAAAAAAAAAATAACTATTTCCTTTTCTTTTTATGTTTGGATGTATTACTATGTTTATTTTTAAATTTATCATTTTCTATATTTCACTTTGATTAAGTACGTAAGGGAAGTGTGAATACGTGGAAGTTTTTTCTTTTATGTTTTTAAAAAAAAAAAAAAAAAAAAAAAAAAAAAAGGTGACAACAGAGTGAGAGTTAATATGTTCTAGTCACGGAAAATGTACCATCCTTTATTTTCTTTGCAATTACTGTTAATTTATGGGATAGTTTAAGAAGGAACTGTGTTCTTTTCTTTCTGTCTCTTCTATAACTTAGTTTCATCTTCGACCTTTGTGTTGTTTAACTTCTTTTGGGATCCTTTTTTCTCAGCAAGGGGGGAGGGCTTTTTTTGGGTTATATTCCCATGTCTGTAAACTTTGATTATATGGATTTCTTTGTCATTGGATTTCAACGGATAGCTCAAGAAGAAATTTTGTTCTTTTCTTTCTGTATCTTCTATAACCTAGTGTTAATCTTGGACCTTTTGTGTTTTTTAATTTCTTTTGGGATCCCTTTTCTCAGCAAGGGGGGAGGGCACTTACTGGGTTATTTTCCTATGTATGTAAACATTGATTATATGGTTTTCTATAGGTTTAATGTTGGTTTAAGTTTTAATGGAAAAAAAGCGGAATGTGAGCAAGTGTAAGCTAACTTATACATATGTAAAATACTATGAACTGTTGAGAATTTTGAATTAGCTATAAATCTTTTTTATTAATTTTTTCATTATTTTTTTGTTTTATTTTTAAAGTTTTTTTTTACATTATATTACCTTATTATTATTATTTAAAATAATTTGTGTAACTTTATTTGTGAGAGTGCGAAGGAAGCTTTATATGTAATATACAATGTATTTGTTTAGATATTTCATGCAATGTACCTGTTTTTTGTAAAGTGGAAGAACGACAAATAAAAGTTTAAAAAAAAAAAAAAAAAAAGACACTATGGAAAAAAAAAAAAAAAAAAAAAAAAAAAAAAAAAAAAAAAAAAAAAGGAAAAAAAAAAAAAAAAAACTATAACCAGCGTCTTTTTCAGGATGTACACAGCGCTCACCAATCGGATCATTATAAGATAGCAATATACCAAAATGACTCGTACCAAGCCACAAGTGTGACCGCGTTCTTATATCTTCTTTAATAATTCTACTTTTTGAATAAATGTACATCAAGTGTTATTAATAGCTTCCCGCTAGAGATGTAGATTCTTGTGGAATGTAGCAGGTTCGTTCTTCTCTCGAATTGATGGTGTTAAGGTGCTATAGTGGTGTACTTCTAACTGTGTTGTAATTTTTCCCATTCAAATCATTCGACAATCTGCATAACTCGGCTGAGTCATATAACAAGGTTTATTTACAAAGTACATAAATAAACAAATGCAGCTTGAAAACCAAATAATATTCTTTGTTATGATTGTAGTTTACTGTAGGCTTCCGTATTTTCTTTTCTTCCTTTTAAATTGGGTGAGTACCCAGGAATCTCGTGCAACTCACGATCTAGGTCACCTTGTCCTTTGTTTCCCTTGGTTTCTTCAACTCTTCAGTACATGTAGTGGCGTATTTCATCTACAATAATTAAAGTTACTATTTTCTTCAGATGATGAGTCCTCATATACATCTGTGACTGTTTTCTTGGTTTTCTTCCTTTAACATAAATCCAATCCTATCTGGGGATTGAAATACACAGTACTTACATGTGTTACTACTCAACATAGTCTTTCCTCCTTGTACAGAAATATAGCTACCGCTTATATTCTGTTGTGAAAAAAACGATATCATTAAAGTCTACACACAGTAATGCTTCTTTCTGAAATACTTTAAGAACTTCAACTTAAAACTTGTCTTTGTGGTTCCCCCGAAAGTTGAGACAGCTCAAACATGGCTTCTCTTCAGCTCACACTTAGAAAACACACCCTTCCTTGAGGTCGTCTAGATGGAACTTCCTAATGATAATATTAACCTCTTAACCAGACAGGTGTTGTGGGCCCTTGTCACCGTCAATGATTTTGATTGGTCTACTAAAAATGTATGACCTATCTCACTGGCACGTATAATGCCTGGGTAACAAGCCTCACTGTCACACAAGCGAAAAAGAGGAAAGTCTATAGAAGCCCTCAAACACTTGTCAGCATCAGCAAAAAAGAATCTGCACAGAACAAAGAGAGTCAGCCGGAGAGCACGACTGCCCCAACTCCTAGCGTCGGGGCCGGTCCCTCTCAGAAGCCGAACAACGCAACCTTTGTCACTACGACCGATGAGCGTCCCAAAGCTTCGAAGGCAGAAGACAACCAAGCTCCGAAACCAGACATAACAACATCACTGCTAAAACAAGATGTCGAGGCAGTGACCCCATTGTGCAATGACCAGACAGCATCTGCAAAACACGGCCACAAAACATCGACGACAGAACCCGACAAAGCAAATCCACCGCCAAAACGAGATGTCATCATAGTCGAGTCTCCATCATGCAGTGCCCATGTAACTTCGGTAAACCGAGATCAGAGACAGACAATGAAGCAGAATGTGAACCCGTCCCGCAGACCACACGCTCAATCTGAGACAGCAGTTGGAACATGCCAACTTCGCAAGAAACAAAATGCCGTTTCTAACGTGGTACTACAGGAGAGGATAATTAAGATCACTCAGACGTCGGGAAGTATGTAACAGGGTAGACTATTAAGTAGCTACAACTGTTAGCCTTATAGTAAAGTATTTTATGAATGACTAGTTAGATAAATAAACCACTAGTCAAGAATCAATGACATCATCAGTCATGACACACATGAACCCATGATGTCATCAAACCTTGTGTGGCCTCCATACAAGTCAGACCAGAAAACATTTAGATTAGAGAGAACTTTAAACAATGGTTGGTCATCATCACATAGAAACAATAATTTTAGACTAGAGGATTCGTAGCTAGTCAGGTTAAAGATTATTTCAACAGTCCACTAGCCCCCAAGACCAATCATTAGAAGGTTTCCGGTCTTAACTCCAATAAGAAATACTTCCTCTGGCGAGCCATAGCACCAGACAAGTATAAAGACTGATGCATCTTAGTAACCAGCAGAGCTTGAGACAGTTATCTCAAAGCTAGAGTCAGACCGAAGGCGTCACTCTTTCTTGAGGTTTGTGTGTGCTGTGGTGTAGCTGTTCAGCTAACAGCTTCGTTCGTTTTGTTTCCATATTTGGTTTTTTTCTAACCAAGAGGAATAATTATTATAAGATGGCAGCGCCAGCAGTTCCGATTTTCCATGTCAACATGGAGGAAGACTTTGAAGGTGGAGCTTTCCATAAGCCAGGTACGTTGATTATTAGTGTTACCGGCCCACAGGCAAATAGGGCTTCATATTCTCTGATAGCGAGCATTCTCGCAGGGCCTGCAGGTGTGGGCACAGGTGGGATTGCCACCCTATATCGCTTTGCAGGACCTTTCAAATGGTATGCCACATTGACAGCCGCGGCCCAGCTCAAGCATTATAAAGGCCTTCATGGGAAGCGATTTGAATGGACCAACCCACAAATGTCGGTGTATATTGAGCACCAAGATAAAGAAAAAGCGAAGGGGATCCTGAATTGGATTCCACCAACTATGAAGGTTGAGACGGTGCAACGACTGGCGGCAGCAGCTACCGGAGATAAGGACGCCGAGGTAACCAGAATAAAAACGGCCTCTGATAAATGGAATATCATGTATAAACCATCGACATGCCAGGTCCCTCATTTTATGCATTTAAAAATAGCGGGACAAGAAGAAAAATTCCAGCGCATATGGGTGTCGTTGCCAGGCAGGAAAATTCAATGTGCAATCTGCGGGTTAGACACCCATTGGGTGAACCAATGCCCCAAGAAGCGAGCGCCACATCCCCAGGTAAGAAAATGAGGGAAGAAGAGACAGCTGTCGACAAAACACCGGCAGAGCAGAGCAGGGCAGACGAGCCCCCTACCCCAGATTGCCCAGATGCCAGTGAGGGCGATGGATATAGCAAAGTTGTTAATAACAAGAAAGACAAGAAATAAATAAATAGAAAGAGATTCCTGCTCCAGGCAACAGAGCCTGTGAGATCAAAAGAAGTAAAGCGTAGTGAAAGCAGGTCGCCGGGCAAGCACTCCCCTAGCCGGAGAGACTTACCACCATCACCCAGGGCGCCTACGCCGGTTCCCTCCCCGAGAGGGAACTCGTCGACACCTGTCGCCGACGAGCGTGTGATGTCAGCACCTAACAGCAGAAGATCATCACCAACAAGACATGAGGTTCTAGAGGCGACGACGCCGTTCAATACGCAAGCCTCCTCCTGTTGGGCGGCAACTACAGAAGAGGACGACATGGAGGCCATGTTGTCTCAAGCAGATATCTTCATAGATGGGCAAGCCTTTTGAACATGTGAGTGAATGAGTTTACTACTAGAAGTTCTTTCCCCGTGCACTGAGGCCCAGTGCAGACAGACCTGTCCAGTTCCCAAGTATAGGAAAGCCTTGGTTGCACCTACAACAAGAACAGACAGTGAGCTGCTGGTGTCCGGAGAAATGAACTTTTTCCCTTTATTTCATAGTGATGTAATTTTAAAAGTAAAACGTGTAAACACCTATAGTTTAGGGAGTGTGTATTATTATTATTATTATTATTTAAGAGTTGTGTTTAATGTAAGTAATTCTTTGATGTTTTTGTTTTTACACACAAACACACACTGCACGCACCCTTAAATGCGCACAGTTGTGATTAAGCAGTCAACTCTCCCCCCTACTGAGGTGAGAGTGCTAGGCGACGCGGTTACATCTGCGCTTAGCAAATATTTATCAGTGCAGAACGGATAGCCAGTCCTTAGTCACTATTCCGTCAAGCAGTCATGTAATTAGGTCAACAGATCAGCCCTTATGCACCGCCTCGTCAAGCAATGTAAGCATGAATGTGTCGAGTGGCCTAGTTACGACAGAAAGCGGTCAGCCTACGGTCACCGCTATGCTGTGCAAGCATGTGTAATAAATGACCAGTTTATCACTTTGCATGGTACAATCTTTAAAACACATGATAAACCATCAACTAGTGCTTTGTTGAGTATTTCACCTGTAGCGGATAGCCAGCCTCAGACCACTACTCTGCTTTGTAATTCAAAAAAGGCAGACGGTTCACACCCAGTCCCCGTTTTGTCAAATAGTTTAGATATGGCAAGTGCCCACTCTGCCACTTTGCCAGGTAGACAGTTTGCAACAAGTGGCCAACCCTCAGATACCACTTTGTCAAGCAGCCTAGTTCTAATATCCCTCAATATCAATGGTTTGAGGAATAAGCTGGAGCACATTATCAAACTGATTAAAAAAGATAAACCTGATTTTTTGTTCTTGCAACAGACAGGGGTTACGTCCGACCTTTCTGCCAGTCGGATTGTAACTAGATTAGGACTTAAACATGGCTGGTTCGCCCTAGGCCCCAGGCATAGTAGTGTCGCCATCTTACAAATTAACGAAGATTTGGACACGGTACATTATAGAACTGACAATGGTGGCAGAATTGTCATTATACAAATACAAAACAAACACATCAAACAGGACACGCACACGCTCATTAATATATACGCACCCGCAATATACACTGACCAACCTAAATTTTACGACGGACTGCACGACACTATAGATAGATACTATAAAGGAACTAAAATAGTGTTAGGGGGAGATTTTAACTGTGTTTTGGCTAGTTTAGACAGTAATTCCCGGGGCCCCGTATCTCAGATAAAGAAAATTCAAATACCCCTATCAATACGACACTTAAACCCATTCTTGACAAACATGACCTAGTAGACGTTTACAGAAAACTACAACCGAACACACAAGCTTTCACATTTCACGACAAGACAAACCCATCTTTTAGACAGGCCTCAAGACTGGACAGGTTCTACGCATCCAATAATTACAATATACACAAAACTTACCATATAAAAAACACGCTTAAATTTACAGATCACCAAGCAGTATACACAGTTTTAAGTACGGGACACACATTTACAAAATTAAAGAGATCCCCGCATTGGAAATTCAACAATAACTTGCTAACGAATACCTTCTTCACAGATACAATGACACAACTCATTCAGGGCTACACACAGGATATCCCTAATAACAACATTGCAGAATATTGGGACCTGCTAAAAAACACAATAAGGGACAGAACACAGACTTTAGCAACAACAATACACAGGGCTTTTAAGAGGGAACAAAATATATTGGAAGACGCAATAAGTTTAACTAAGCAGATAGACAAATCTAACCCACACATTCATACTTTAGAAGGGCAGTTAGACCTGTACAAACAACACACATACCAAGGAGCTCTCCTTAGGTCAAAATTAAATACTATTACACAAGAAACACCCAGCAGACAGTATTTAGCGATTGAACAAAATGTACAGCACAGTAGGCAGATTCAAGAAATAATTGACATGAATGGGAAACAACAGACAGAAGACATTAATATTAGACACGCTTTTTTGAATATTACACAAAATTATACTGTTGCTGTCATTTTCGACTACTGCATGTGAGAGTATGGGTTGCAGGGTCTTCATATATACCTTTCCAACAGGCAAACTCTGCACAACAAGAGTTTGATGGAGCCTGTAATACAGTAAATGATAGTGGTAACTCTAGGGCTATCACTGGTTGTGCTTTCGATTTTGGGAGAGCAACTGAATGCCCCCAATGCTTAACATTGTTTGACTCATCGACTGTATCTACGCTAAGTTGTGGTCACCCTCTTCCTGCTCTACCTGCTACAGTTGCGCATGATGGGAGAGGATCTCTCATCTTACATAAAGGTCTAATAAATGATAGGCTAGTCTCAGTACTTTTCGATTCGGGATGTACTACCGTCGGGGTTAGGGAGTCTCTGATAGATCCTTGCTGTGCCACTGGAAAAACAATCAAATGTGTTACATTTGGTGGTACTATGGAAAGCTATCCTACTGCTATTATTAGGATTGACACTCCTTTCTTCACAGGAGATGTCCATGCATGTCTTCTTCCTAATCCTATTGCGGATCTTATAATCGGTCGTATTCATGGGGTTAAAGAATGCACCCCGCAACAAATTTCTAGTTGGGAAGAAAAAAACATTCAAACGGTCAATGCAGTGGTGACAAGAGCTCAAGCTCTTAATCCCCCAACTTCATCTGATAATAGTAATGAAGTTGATAGCCAAGACGAGCACTTGGTGATTTCCCATGACTCGTTTGTTAAACGTCAAGAAGAGGATCCTTCTTTGAAGAAATTCTTCCTTCTTGCAAAGAAAGGGGATCCCAATCAAAATACGAATCACAAATCGTATATCACTATGAAGAATGGTATATTGGTACGAATGGTACAACACTCGGACAAGTCTATGCACTCGCAAATTCTTGTGCCTAAGTGTATGAGAGCCTTAATTCTTCGGCATGCACACGATTCTCAGTGTGCTGGACACATGGGTTTTTCCAGAACTAAAACTAGAGTCCTTGCGTCCTTCTTTTGGCCATTCGTGAATAAAGACATCCGAATTTATTGCCGATCTTGCAAAATTTGTCAAGAGGTCAAGTCTAGAGGTCCGAGACATGCTGCTCCTATTCAGGCTGCAGATATTCCGATTCGGCCGTTTCAGAAAATGGCTATAGACATCATTGGTCCGTTCAAAATTAAGTCAGCCAGAGGACACCAATTTATCCTCACTTGCGTGGACATGTGCACGCGTTGGCCAGAGGCTATTCCTCTGAAGAGCATATCAACTGTCGATATCGCTGATGCTCTTTGGCTCGTATTTTCTCGTCTGGGATTCCCCGGAGAAATACTGTCGGATCACGGCACTCAGTTAATTTCGGACGTTATGTCTCAGGTAATGGCTACGCTAGACATTAAAAGGTCTCTCAGTAGTATTTATCATCCAATGTCCAATGGATTGGTAGAACGTCTTAACAGGACACTAAAGAACTTACTTGGCAAGATAACGGAGGATCATCCTGAAGATTGGGACAGGGTTTTACCTGCAGTCCTCTTTGCCTATAGAGAGGTTCCCAACGAGCATACAGGGTTTTCTCCTTTCGAACTTGTCTTTGGCGCGCAACCGCGCGGTCCGATGTCCTTGTTACACGATTTGATAACTTCCGATAATATTGACGATGATACACAATCGTCATATGAATATGTCATAGCTCTTAGAGAAAAGATTATCGAATCGTGCAGGTTAGCAACTTCATCTTCCGAATTTGCGAAAGAAAAAGCTAGGCGATTTGCTAATAAGAAAAGACGCCTACGTCAACTTTGTCCTGGAGACAAAGCATATGTCTTACTGCCCTCAAGAGAGAATAGACTTCTCATTTCATGGAAAGGTCCATACACTATAGTCTCGAAAATTTCTGATGTCGACTATATTGTCGATGTGGATGGAAGGCATAAAACCTTCCATATAAATATGCTAACAGAGTTTATTGAACGTCCAGACTATTTACAGCCTATTTTCCAGGCGACGGACGACTCTCCAGTCCAACATGGTCACATCTCATCCCTGTCCGTTATACAGGATGAGGAAACTATTTTTTCTGACGTGAACTTACCTCTTCCTGCGATTCCACTTACTTCAACGGAATCGTGGAGAGACGTTACAGTCTCTTCGAACTTGTCTTTTGAGGAACAGCGTCAAGTATCCTCTACGTTACAATCATATCAGGATGTCCTTACCGACATTCCTGGACACACAGATGTCATAGAACATGACATCATACTTACTGATCGTAATCCGATCAGAGTAAGACCATACCCAATACCTATTCATTTTCAAGCACAAGTCGAGAAAGAATTGGATGAAATGATTCAACTACAAATAATTGAACCATCCACTTCAGCTTATTCTTCGTCGATAGTTATTGTTCGAAAGAAAGACAATAACATACGTCTTTGCGTTGATTATCGCAAATTAAATCAAGTTACGAAGTTCGATGCTGAACCTATGCCGTTATTAGATGATCTACTTATTAGACTTTCTAAAGCTAAATTCTTTACTAAACTAGACTTGTCGAAAGGTTATTGGCAAGTCCCACTGACGGAACACGCCAAACCTCTCACTGCTTTTTCGACACCTAGGGGTCTGTTTCAATGGAATTTTATGCCTTTCGGGCTTATGAACGCCCCAGCGACTTTCGTGCGCATGATGCGACGAATTCTATCAGATCGTGCAGATGTCATTGCATATTTAGACGACATCTGTCTTTTCAGCGATACTTGGGAAGAACACTATTTGGGTCTAAAGGAATTGCTATCTACTCTACGTGAGCATAGTTTGACTGCTAAACCCTCTAAAGCTTTTGTTGGGTTTAGTGAAATTTCCTTCCTAGGTCATCGAGTTGGTCATGGTCTGTTGAAGACAGAGGACCAAAACATTTCAAAGATATTAAATATCTCGGTTCCGAAGACAAAAAAGCAAGTGCGTAGTCTCTTGGGATTGATACAATTCTATGGAAGATTCATTGAGAATCTGTCCTCCATTATGGCACCACTTTCAACGTTATTGAAAAAAGGTTCTCCTAATATGGTGCGTTGGTCCCAAGAATGCCAATCTTCATTGGATCAGGTTAAGAATTTGTTCTCATCTCATCCTATCTTAAGACTACCAACGATTGATAAGACTTTTGTCCTTCGTAGTGATGCCTCTTCCACTGGGATTGGAGCGGCACTAATGCAGGAATATTCAGGAACTCTGCATCCTGTAATGTATATTTCTAGGAAGCTAAATGCGGCAGAAAGGAATTACTCGGTTTTGGACCGTGAATTGTTGGCTATGGTTTGGTCCATTCTTAAGCTACAAAGGTTCCTTCTGGGCGCGCATTTCTTTATGGAAACCGACCAAAAAGCTCTTACGGCTATGCAAAGTAAGGATTTGAAGAGCTCGAGATCTACTCGTTATGCTATTGCTCTTCAGCCTTTCCATTTCACGGTGCGAGCTATCCGTGGTTCGGATAATGTGATGGCGGACATATTGTCTAGATGCCCACATGATTCCAGTTAAATCTTGTGTCCTAGTTTTTCCTGATATACTTTCAGACTTAGGTCTGTCCTTAATATCATAATATGTTGTAATACAAATGTATTTGGATGATGTTTAGATAATTTAACAAATTTCATTTTGTCCATCCATCAGTGATATGTTGCTAAAATAGCATTGACATTTGTATATTGCTATGATTATATTATTTAGTAATGTTTGATATATGATTGGTATTGCCAGCAACTTAGGTTTCTTGAATGGTATCCCTTAGTTTGTTTGGCTTAAAGGAAATATTTTCTCCTATGTTGAGAGATGATTTGTATTCTCTTCAGACGCCTTATTTATGCGTCTATTGTACCTGATATTAGGTTCAGTTTTTGCATGAGCACAGAAGTGATACTGGTGCTATCTTGCTCATGGACATATTAAAAAAAAAAATTTCATTTTTTTTTTTACAGGGGGGTGGTAGTAATGTTGCTGTCATTTTCGACGGAGTCATCTGTCAAGTTATTTGCCTATGTTTTATCATAAGTATAATTGTGTCTTTACCTGCGATGTCAGGTTGATTAGGGGTTGTCTTCCCTTGTTTATTCATTCATTGTGTTTTGACCTTTAGGGCCAAAGGTTGACAGTTCGGGCGTAGCCTATGAGAAGGTTTTTTAAGCGGGAGAGAGTTATACTTCCGGCAAGCCGGGAAGGTCCTGTTTTTCTGAAGGGACCAAGAGTCCATTGTGTTTTCGGGGAGAATCTTCGAAGTAACTGCTATGGCAGTTTTCCCCAGTGAATCTCTGTGCGTCGGGATGACGACAGAATTCCTTGTTATGTTCTGAGGATTCATTTTCCAGGTAATACCGACCTTTATGCATTATTACGCTTTTCGGTGGCAGAACATGTAAAAGGATTACTTAGTGTGAACTGCAGCTCACCGATCCTATATATTTCAGAACTTATATTTTTGTGCTCGAGGTAGCCATCCAAGACTGGTAGTCTTTATATTGTCCAGAAATCCAGTGACGAAGATATATTGTGGGAACCGCAGATTGGCGGGATTTATGTCTACAATAAGCATTACTGCAGGGTTGATGATAACCTATTTAACAGAAGTACACAGCCGACGTCAGAACGAGGCCTGTGCTTTCGGCTATTATACTACAGCCTGATAATGTGCAATTGGCGGGGAATGCCAAGTTGCACCTATGTGTCAAAGTGACTAAGGCATCTGACGCGTTTAGTCAGAGATGCCAAGGGCGACGCTACGAACTGTCATTATTGAAGAACTTTGCTATTGACCATGCACGTCTGTTCCGATGTTTACCTTTTTTTGAATGCCAAATGTATACCTATCGATTTCCGGTCAGCATGACCTTGTTACACTGACTGTTCCTGTTGATACTATGTGTGTTCTCGTCAATAAATGTCTTGAAACATGCCTGCAGTGTCCAAGCATCCTTGACTACTGCATGTGAGAGTATGGGTTGCAGGGTCTTCATATATACGAGCCTAAACACATTCGCGCCTTCATTCGCACCCACACTCAGTTCATCATACGCTCGCACTACACATCTAACAACAAGTATACTGTCTTGGGCCAGTGATCACCTCAACAAGAGAAAAAGACAGCTACATATAAGCTAAAGAACCAACTAACGTAAACATACAGGAGAAATTTCTACACTACACAAAACGTTTAAGTGATGATGAGAGCAAGAAATTAGACGAAACTTTAACTTTAGAAAACTTAAGGGAAGCGATCAGTACTTTCCAGAAAAATAAATCGCCCGGCCCAGATGGGTTAACGGCAGAATTTTACCGTTTCTTTTTCCCAATTTTAGGCCCCCTTTTAATTAAAGTGTTTGAAGAAGCCTTCCAGAAAGGAGAGCTTCCGAATAGTTTAAATGAATCTTTTATCACCTTAATACCTAAAGATAATGCTGACAGAAAGTCAATAAAAAATTACAGGCCTATTTCGCTTTTAAACACTGATTATAAAATCTTGGCCAAAGCTTTCACTCTGAAACTTAAATTATTCATGCAGAACTTGATACACGCTGACCAACAATGCAGTGTACATGGTAGGAACATTAGTAGACATACACACTTCATAAGAGATTTGATTACATACACGCACGATAGACAGTGTCAAAGTGCAATACTATCATTAGATCAGGAAAAAGCCTTTGACAGAGTATCACATTCCTTCCTACATAAAACTTTACAAGCAAACAACATAGGTGGATACTTTAGAACATGGATAGAAATATTATATAAAAAACCCCATAGTAAAATTTTGATTAATCATAGTTTAACTGACCCAATTAAGCTGACAAGATCAGCGAGACAGGGTTGCCCTTTGTCTCCTCTGTTATATGTATTAACATTAGAACCAGTGCTTGAAAAAATAAGACAAGATGTAAACATCACGGGGACTTTTATACCCGGGAAAGGGAAAAGAAAATCATTAGCGTATGCTGATGATACTGTATTCCTTCCAGCAACTGTGGATTCCATAAGAAAGATATTAGAAACCTTTACAGAGTTTGGATACGCTAACGAATCCAAACTAAATATTCAAAAATCTAGTTTAATGGGATTAGGTAAATGGGCAAATAAAACAGATTTCCCTTTTCAGTTAACGCAAGTTAACAGAATCAAAATTTATGGAATAAACTATTCTTGTAACCCCCATGACCCCAATACAGAGACATGGGTAAAGTTAGTAGATAAAATTCAAAACACGTTAGAGAAATATAAATACAAGACAGCTACCATTTTTGGGAGAAGTATCATATTGAACTGTTTCATTATGCCTAAAATTATATATACAGCTAATATTCAAATCATACCAAAATCAATTGTAACTAAATTTAATGTACTGATTAGGAATTTCATATTTAGGGGCACTTTCAAAAGTATTAAACACGTAACCCTAATACAACCTAGGCACAAGGGGGGGGGGGGGGAATAGCTCTGCAAGATATCACCACTAAAATTAAAGCCCTAAGGATTAAATATATAGGAGAGGTAATTAAGAACCCAAGTTTGTACCCCTTAGCACACTATTATATTGGACTTAGAATACTCAAACTATGTAAACCAGACAATAAACAACCCCATCTTTTTGGTACCCCACCACTCTTCTACAGAATATGTTTACAAAACTTAAAAGGGAACGAACAATTAGTTAAACAAGACACTAAACTTATATACAAACTCCTGGTAGGGGCACAAGAATCTTTTTTAGGCACACGGATAAAACGAGGGTACAACCTTTTCATAACAGACTACACACAAAGCTTCACAAACATTCATGCAATAGACGTCAAGCCACAAGCCAAACAAGTTACATTCAGGTTACTGTACGGTTTAACACCTATCATGAGCAAGCATTCAGCAATGAAAGCAGGCAAGGCGCCACCAAGGTGTAAACTGTGTAGTAACAATGCAATAGAAACAGAAGACCACTTGTTTTACACATGTAGAACAGTGGTCCATACAATAAACAAACTAAGATCATTAATAACTTCCAAAACACCGCATTCACTCAACATGTACCAAGTGGAATATTTTACCTACGTTACCGAGACAGACAGAACTTAAACTTTTAACTTTATTAGCAGAATTTAGATACTTAGTGTGGATATGTAGAAATAGGGCAGTACATGACGGCATACATTACGACAGTAGAATATTTTCACAGATATACGAACAAATAACACAAAGCATAACAGAACAACTTTAAAAATATTTCTTGTTGTGGAATTTCTTTAAATACTTTGTTGTTTGACTATACAATGTAAAGCAAGTAACTTTATTTATAAATACTTC
This sequence comes from Oreohelix idahoensis, assembly GCA_024509875.1. NCBI lineage: Eukaryota > Metazoa > Mollusca > Gastropoda > Stylommatophora > Oreohelicidae > Oreohelix > Oreohelix idahoensis. The sequence continues at coordinate 83,111 of JAMPIV010012473.1, forward strand.
TGTAAATATCAAGCAATGTAAATATTATTTATCATTTATGCCTTCACTAATCATCTCATGGTAGGGTGTCGATGTGCATAGAGCTTTTGTAGCCTCATTTACATTCTGTTTTAACATCCTATAATTTTGCCTTTGATTGTTTTGGGATATTGTTGGGATCTTTTTGGTGAAATAATTTCTATGTCCTTTTGTTTTTGATTTGTTATACAATATGGATTGCTTGTTGTTATTATTTACTGGGGGGAGGGGGGAGGGGGGGAGGGGAGGGGGGAGGAGTAGTTTTGCACCATACATTTTATTTGTACAAATCTTTGTAAATAACATTGATGTTCAAAATCATAGACCCAATAAAGGTTTTTAAAAAAAAAAAAAAGTTCTTTAGTTTAGGTTTGGAGCAACTTGGCGCTACGACTACTATTGAACAAAAGCCCTTGACTCCTACGTTTTATCTAGAGATCTCCTACCGACCAGGAAGGTTAGTGAACCAGCGCTAACCCCTGCCACGATTATGTGAGTGGTTCATTCCACTTGAAGTAAGTTCGAACTAGTTTTGATTGAAGTCTCGAATCGTATTTTATTTCGCTAGGATTTCCACAGATCATAAAACGACTAGAGTATTGAGGTGCCGTAAGCCTTTCGCCTGGGAGGCTAAAGCTGGCAGTTTTCATTTCCTTCCCCGCCAGAAATATATCTCGAGCTGCCACTGTTTGTTTGAAATACGAAACGAAAATAAAGAACATCTTTTATTAAAAAAAAAAAAAAAAAAAGTTCTTTAGTTTAGGTTTGGAGCAACTTGGCGCTACGACTACTATTGAACAAAAGCCCTTGACTCCTACGGTCTGCTGTTCTTTCCCGGACATTAGTGTTAGCTTAGCTGTTAGCTAGGCTAATCTTGTGACTTTGTTTGTGCTAATTTGGTTTTATAACCAAGAGGTAAGAAAACATGTCAGCACCTATTGTGCCAGTTATTGAAATAAATACAGATGAAGATTTGGAAGGAGGAGTCCTTCACAAACCAGGGACACTGATAATTACTGTTACCGGCCCACAGGCCAATAGAGCATCTTATTCGTTGTTAGCGAGTATCCTGGCAGGGCCTGCAGGAGTGGGACTGAGTGGCATTGCCACACTATACAGGTTTTCTGGACCCTTTAGGTGGTACGCCACTTTAACTGCGGCAGCGCAGATCAAGCACTATCAAGGCCTACATGGCAAAAAGCTAGAGTGGTCCAATCCACAGATGACCGTGCATATCGAGCACCTGGACAAAGAAACGTCCAAGGGTATCCTGCACTGGATACCGCCAACAATGAAAGCAGAGGCGGTGAGGAGGATCGCTGCGGAAGTGACCGGAGATAAGAATGCTGAAGTCAGCAGAATTAAGACGGCATACGACATGTGGAACTTTTCCTACAGACCGTCCAAACAACAGGTACCGCACTTCGCGCACTTGAAGATGACGGATGACAGAATACAGCGAGTGTGGGTGGCCCTGCCCGGGCGCAAAATTCAATGTGCGATATGTGGGCTTGATACGCACTGGGTCAGCCAGTGCCCAAAGAAGCGGGCGGCCCCCACTCAAGCCAAACAAACAAGAGAAGATGAGGCAGTGGCAGACAAAACTCCAGCGGAGCAGAGTAGGGCAACTGACTCCCCCGCCCCAGAAAATACTGAATCGGAGTCTGAAAGTGAGAAGAACACAGAGGCAGAATTTACAGATGTGCTGTCTAGAAGGAATGCGAAGAACAGGAAGAGGATGCTATTGCAGGCAACAAGGGCTGTAAAGACGAAGGAGGTGAGGTTAAACTCCCCCAGCAAGAAAACCTTGCCCCCATCGCCCAAGGCGTCGACATCAGAACCCTCCCCCAGGAGCGTGTCAACACCAACAATTGATGAGCCGAAGCAAACTGAGTCCGAAGATAAAGAGTACCCTGATATGACAGAGGCGTATCAGATGGAGGAAGAGGCGACGCTAGAAGAACCCCAACTCACCTGGGCGAGCATGACAGAAGACATTGACTTAATGATGCCACAAGCCAGTATATTTATAGACGGGCAGGAGTTTGAACCAGTAAACGCATGAACTTACACCCACGAGTCATTTTTCCCTGCGCTGGGACCCAGCGTAAAATGTCCAGCGTCAAGCGAGCAAGAGGTGTGTGCTCCAGATGGCAGATGACAAATGGTGCATGTGAGGTCAAGATGCATCCCGTGGTCAACCCCCCCCCGCGTCCCCCCTCCCTGTGAGTGTACTGACGTGGTGGACAAAAATATACCAATGCGTGGGAGAATGCACTCTTTCCAGTCGGCAAGAAAGAAATTCGCAAAAAGCAATGTAATTTTAAAAGTAAATGATATAAATAACTATAGTTTAGGTGCTTTTTTACAGTGTATTTTAAGAGTTGTGTTGATTGTAAATAGTTTTTTGCTGTTTAGTTTTTACATAACACGGCACACACATCTACACTTTTAAAATGCGCACAGTTTTAATTAGGCAACCAACCCTCCCCCCTGTCAGGGCGAGAGGGACTGACAACGCAGCGTTGCCTGCGTTGGGCCCTAATCAGCAGGGCACAACGACCTTTAGTCAGCGACCAGTCACTAATGTGTCGAGTAGTCATTTTACAGACAACGGTCAGCCCTTATGCACCGCTTTGTCAAGAAGTGCAAACATGAATGTGTTGAGTGGTTTAGTAATGACAGATAACGGTCAGCCCTTATGCACCGCTCTGTCGAGTAAACTACGTGGAACAGGTACACCCATTACACCATGTGATAAATCTTTAGATAGTACTTTGCTACCGAGTAATTCATCTATGGCATGTAGCCAGCCCCAGACCACTACATTGCCTTGTTGTTTAGATATGGCAAGTGGCCACTCTGCCACTTTGCCAGGTAGACAGTTTGCAACAAGTGGCCAACCCTCAGATACCACTTTGTCAAGCAGCCTAGTTCTAATATCCCTCAATATCAATGGTTTGAGGAATAAGCTGGAGCACATTATCAAACTGATTAAAAAAGATAAACCTGATTTTTTGTTCTTGCAACAGACAGGGGTTACGTCCGACCTTTCTGCCAGTCGGATTGTAACTAGATTAGGACTTAAACATGGCTGGTTCGCCCTAGGCCCCAGGCATAGTAGTGTCGCCATCTTACAAATTAACGAAGATTTGGACACGGTACATTATAGAACTGACAATGGTGGCAGAATTGTCATTATACAAATACAAAACAAACACATCAAACAGGACACGCACACGCTCATTAATATATACGCACCCGCAATATACACTGACCAACCTAAATTTTACGACGGACTGCACGACACTATAGATAGATACTATAAAGGAACTAAAATAGTGTTAGGGGGAGATTTTAACTGTGTTTTGGCTAGTTTAGACAGTAATTCCCGGGGCCCCGTATCTCAGATAAAGAAAATTCAAATACCCCTATCAATACGACACTTAAACCCATTCTTGACAAACATGACCTAGTAGACGTTTACAGAAAACTACAACCGAACACACAAGCTTTCACATTTCACGACAAGACAAACCCATCTTTTAGACAGGCCTCAAGACTGGACAGGTTCTACGCATCCAATAATTACAATATACACAAAACTTACCATATAAAAAACACGCTTAAATTTACAGATCACCAAGCAGTATACACAGTTTTAAGTACGGGACACACATTTACAAAATTAAAGAGATCCCCGCATTGGAAATTCAACAATAACTTGCTAACGAATACCTTCTTCACAGATACAATGACACAACTCATTCAGGGCTACACACAGGATATCCCTAATAACAACATTGCAGAATATTGGGACCTGCTAAAAAACACAATAAGGGACAGAACACAGACTTTAGCAACAACAATACACAGGGCTTTTAAGAGGGAACAAAATATATTGGAAGACGCAATAAGTTTAACTAAGCAGATAGACAAATCTAACCCACACATTCATACTTTAGAAGGGCAGTTAGACCTGTACAAACAACACACATACCAAGGAGCTCTCCTTAGGTCAAAATTAAATACTATTACACAAGAAACACCCAGCAGACAGTATTTAGCGATTGAATAAAATGTACAGCACAGTAGGCAGATTCAAGAAATAATTGACATGAATGGGAAACAACAGACAGAAGACATTAATATTAGACACGCTTTTTTTTGAATATTACACAAAATTATACGCTAAAGAACCAACTAACGTAAACATACAGGAGAAATTTCTACACTACACAAAACGTTTAAGTGATGATGAGAGCAAGAAATTAGACGAAACTTTAAGGTAGTAGTATACCTTGAGAGGGTAAAAAAATCAAATTTTCCTTTCAGAATCAAATAACCATGGGTATAGTGTTAGTATGGACTTAAAATATTTGTCCATATAATGACCTCATTAATTATGCAAATTAGCTATCCAATATGGCGCCGTAGTGAATAAATTATACACCTTTTTTAAAACATCATAACTATGTTTTTTTTATAAGGATCTGACTGAAACTTGGCAAATTGAATCATTATATATAGCTTGAGGTTTTGAACTAAAATAACAGATATTGACCGAAAGGTTGATTTTTAATGAATTTTCAAATTTTATATTTCTTGAATGTTTGATATTTGTGCCTCATTATATATGCATGATGGTCATAAAACTAAAATTTTGAATTCAATTGTATCCATTTTAGGTCAGAATCTGTAAGAGTATATGACAACCAACTGTTTTAATTTTTATGTCAATTGAATGTACAGATCCAGAGATATCTTGTTTCAAAGATCACTAATTATGTTAAAAAGACAATTCCGAGAAAACAAGGAAAAACAGAAAAAGTACTCACAAAATGAAGTTTAATGAGCACCTGTTGAATAAAGGTCTCCTTCTACTGCAGTTGCAGTGTCTATGAATCCCCTTTTCAGTGCTCTCAGGGTCTTCCTTCTGTTTTTTTGTCTTTTCCATGGATTTTTTAACAGATCCAGATATGCGCAGCGTGTCTGTTTTGGTGGATAATGTCGTGGTACTAAATCCCAAAAAACCTAATCTGTGGCCTCCCCCAATAGAACGCACAAATGTCACCATTCTCACATGTACTTCTTTGTGTTTGTGAGTAGCTAAAGACGATACATCAGAAGTATAGAAATTTTCATTCCATTCGCCACAGTTTGTGCCCTTGATACTGATTTCATGACAAAAGACATTCCGAGTCTCTTCGACGATATCACAGGTCAGTGAGTACTGATAACATTTGTCACATCTAAAGCAAGCGCATAATAACCCAAACAGCAGTTTTACATCCATAAGGATAAACCCATTTCCTCTGTTGTCATTTTTAGTATGTCCTTCACTTTCTTGGACCTTTATTTTTATTGTTGAGGAGCACAAAGGATTCATAGCGTCACTATCGACAATAGGTGTCTCATTTTCAGGCAACGGTTTGTTGGTGTACCGATTTCCAAAGAACTTACGTTTAACACGCCTCCCAGTCTTTGTCTTATTTCCCATTGTGAACAAAAGAAGCTCTGCTAACTACTATTATACAGAATCAGTATAAAACTAGCAATAAATAGAGTTGATGTGGGTGAAAATGCACAATGCATGTAACAAATGTTGAAATTTACGATCAAAGCTTTCTAGACACATACTTTTGAAAAATTCATAAGAAATCATTGAGTGATTCCCCGTGGAAACGTTATAAATATCTTTTTCCTGTTGCCTCAGTATAATTATAATTTCGCAGTTTTACAATTACGCACCTTCATGTTGGGTCACTATTCACATGTTAACCAACTATAAACATTGGTTGCTATGCAAATTACTCAAGGGGGTGTGTGTAGAAAAACACTGATTCCTATCATACCAGAGTATCTCTAAGCTTCTATGAATTATTTTTAGTTCACGAACATGTTGACGATGATTTAAAGCATGAAAATTAAAATTGTTGGATTTTTATTTTTTTTAACGTTTTCTGGGTATACTACTACCTTAACTTTAGAAAACTTAAGGGAAGCGATCAGTACTTTCCAGAAAAATAAATCGCCCGGCCCAGATGGGTTAACGGCAGAATTTTACCTTTTCTTTTTCCCAATTTTAGGCCCCCTTTTAATTAAAGTGTTTGAAGAAGCCTTCCAGAAAGGAGAGCTTCCGAATAGTTTAAATGAATCTTTTATCACCTTAATACCTAAAGATAATGCTGACAGAAAGTCAATCAAAAATTACAGGCCTATTTCGCTTTTAAACACTGATTATAAAATCTTGGCCAAAGCTTTCACTCTGAAACTTAAATTATTCATGCAGAACTTGATACACGCTGACCAACAATGCAGTGTACATGGTAGGAACATTAGTAGACATACACACTTCATAAGAGATTTGATTACATACACGCACGATAGACAGTGTCAAAGTGCAATACTATCATTAGATCAGGAAAAAGCCTTTGACAGAGTATCACATTCCTTCCTACATAAAACTTTACAAGCAAACAACATAGGTGGATACTTTAGAACATGGATAGAAATATTATATAAAAAAACCCCATAGTAAAATTTTGATTAATCATAGTTTAACTGACCCAATTAAGCTGACAAGATCAGCGAGACAGGGTTGCCCTTTGTCTCCTCTGTTATATGTATTAACATTAGAACCAGTGCTGGAAAAAATAAGACAAGATGTAAACATCACGGGGACTTTTATACCCGGGAAAGGGGAAAGAAAATCATTAGCGTATGCTGATGATACTGTATTCCTTCCAGCAACTGTGGATTCCATAAGAAAGATATTAGAAACCTTTACAGAGTTTGGATACGCTAACGAATCCAAACTAAATATTCAAAAATCTAGTTTAATGGGATTAGGTAAATGGGCAAATAAAACAGATTTCCCTTTTCAGTTAACGCAAGTTAACAGAATCAAAATTTATGGAATAAACTATTCTTGTAACCCCCATGACCCCAATACAGAGACATGGGTAAAGTTAGTAGATAAAATTCAAAACATGTTAGAGAAATATAAATACAAGACAGCTACCATTTTTGGGAGAAGTATCATAGTGAACTGTTTTTATGCCTAAAATTATATATACAGCTAATATTCAAATCATACCAAAATCAATTGTAACTAAATTTAATGTACTGATTAGGAATTTCATTTTTAGGGGTACTTTCAAAAGTATTAAACACGTAACCCTAATACAACCTAAGCACAAGGGGGGGGGGGGGATAGCTCTGCAAGATATCACCACTAAAATTAAAGCCCTAAGGATTAAATATATAGGAGAGGTAATTAAGAACCCAAGTTTGTACCCCTTAGCACACTATTATATTGGACTTAGAATACTCAAACTATGTAAACCAGACAATAAACAACCCCATCTTTTTGGTACCCCACCACTCTTCTACAGAATATGTTTACAAAACTTAAAAGGGAACGAACAATTAGTTAAACAAGACACTAAACTTATATACAAACTCCTGGTAGGGGCACAAGAATCTTTTTTAGGCACACGGATAAAACGAGGATACAACCTTTTCATAACAGACTACACACAAAGCTTCACAAACATTCATGCAATAGACGTCAAGCCACAAGCCAAACAAGTTACATTCAGGTTACTGTACGGTTTAACACCTATCATGAGCAAGCATTCAGCAATGAAAGCAGGCAAGGCGCCACCAAGGTGTAAACTGTGTAGTAACAATGCAATAGAAACAGAAGACCACTTGTTTTACACATGTAGAACAGTGGTTCATACAATAAACAAACTAAGAACACTAATAACTTCCAAAACACCGCATTCACTCAACATGTACCAAGTGGTCATGTTGAATATTTTACCTACGTTACCGAGACAGACAGAACTTAAACTTTTAACTTTATTAGCAGAATTTAGATACTTAGTGTGGATATGTAGAAATAGGGCAGTACATGACGGCATACATTACGACAGTAGAATATTTTCACAGATATACGAACAAATAACACAAAGCATAACAGAACAACTTTAAAAATATTTCTTGTTGTGGAATTTCTTTAAATACTTTGTTGTTTGACTATACAATGTAAAGCAAGTAGCTTTATTTATAAATACTTCTGTAAATATCAAGCAATGTAAATATCATTTATCATTTATGCCTTCACTAATCATCTCATGGTAGGGTGTCGATGTGCATAGAGCTTTTGTAGCCTCATTTACATTATGTTTTAACATCCTATAATTTTGCCTGTGATTGTTTTGGGATATTGTTGGGATCTTTTTGGTGAAATAATTTCTATGTCCTTTTGTTTTTGATTTGTTACACAATATGGATTGCTTGTTGTTATTATTTACTGGGGGGAGGGGGGAGAGGAGGGGGGAGGAGTAGTTTTGCACCATACTTTTTATTTGTACAAATCTTTGTAAATAACATTGATGTTCAAAATCATAGACCCAATAAAGGTTTTAAAAAAAAAAAAAAAAAAGTTCTTTAGTTTAGGTTTGGAGCAACTTGGCGCTACGACTACTATTGAACAAAAGCCCTTGGCTCCTACGTTTTGTCTAGAGATCTCCTACCGACCAGGAAAGTTAGTGAACCAGCGCTAACCCCTGCCACGATTATGTGAGTGGTTCATTCCACTTGAAGTAAGTTCGATCTAGTTTTGATTGAAGTCTCGAATCGTATTTTATTTCGCTAGGATTTCCATAGATCATAAAACGACTAGAGTATTGAGGTGCCGTAAGCCTTTCGCCTTGGAGGCTAAAGCTGGCAGTTTTGCTTTCCCCCACCAGAAATTTATCTCGAGCTGCCACTATTTACTTGAAATACGAAACGAAAATAAAGAACATCTTTTATAACCATTTGGACTTATCAAATGCTCTGCACCATTGAAAGTTTCCATTGACTGTTCGATTTGCTAATTACTTACCACCCCTTCAAGATCAAATTTAGAATCCATCAAGGCACTTATGAGATCTACCAATTAACTGGGTTGTTCCTTCCTTCTGGAATTACTAACTCTGGTGATTAACCAGTATTTACCAGAAGAAACACAATAAGAAAGGTCCTGGGATTATTTCCCTTATATCAAGTAAAATACAGAATTACGTCCCTTCCACAAAATCCACTATCACGATATACACTGTCACACGAGCCTGGACTTTTAGTGCCGTCCACTCATACATTCAACCGGTCACATACAAATGACTCTTTTGGTACCGTTCCCGTCTACACTCCCGGCTACAAGTGAGGCCACACTCAGGGCCCTACCCGACGATAAAGTGATCGGTATCCTAGAGGCAATAACGGGCAAGAGGAGCATTAATAGAGTTGAAAAAAAAAAAAAAACACACACACACCCACACAAATAGTAATACGTCTTACAAGGAGAAGGACATTAATAGAGTTGCAAGGCACGAAAAAGGTGTTGTAATATCGCTAAATAACACGGAGAAAACAACAGAACTGATGATCGTACTAGAGTCCGGACACAAAGAAATCCAGCTGCCACACCAGATGAAAGTTACTATGGAGATCTTCAAGAAGACCAAAAAGATAGTTGTAAGAGGGGTCGACAACAGTCGATCGACACAGGAAGTCCACAGCCGCCTACAAACAGAGAACAAGAATATAACAATAACACAGGTGGAAAGACTGAAGACATGGGACAAGAAGGACACCAACTTGGTTATCATAACTATTGAAGGGTCTTCAAGACCAAACCAACTTAACCTAGACGATAGATGTCGAAAAACAGAAGAGTACATTCCTCCTGTTATGCAGTGCTCAAACTGCCAACAATTCTCGCACACTAAGAAAACATGCAGGAGAGAGGCAGTTTGTCGATACTGTGCGGGAAGTCACACTTACAATGAATGTCCTCATGCGAAAAATGATAACAACTATAAAGTGAGCAACTCCAACAGAACCTGCGCAAACTGTCTTGGGAACCACGGAGCAAGATACCGTGGCTGTCCGAAATTCTACGAAACAAAGGCCATACTGAAGGAATCTGTAACCAAAAACATCTCCTTCAGAGAAGCAAGAAACAGAGTGGCTTCAGGTGGCATGGCAAAACAGGAGCAGCACACAAGAGCCCAGCTTGTAAAATTAACCACAGAGATGCGAGACTTAAAACAACTACTCAAAATCGAGACGAACAAGCAACACAACAAAGACTCAGATTCCATAGGAGACGAAACACTAGGAGCCTTACAGAGCGCCCAGGCAATGTTACAGGAAATGAAATCCATCAAACACGAGATAGAAGTCGACATCGCCAATCTCACAGAGCTAAAGGAAGAGAACGAAGAAATCCTCAAAAGAATTGAAACAGAGAGAAGGATCGTTGAGGATACCCTTACAAAAAATAGAGAACAAAACAAAGAAACTAAAGACAAAATAAAAACCGAAATCGTAGAGGAACTAAAAAGCAATCAAGAAAGAAGACAAGCAGCGGAACACAAAATAATCATCGAAGCCGTAAAGCGTTACCTACCAAATATAATAGCGACAGCCATAGAACAACACATGCCGAAACAGACAACAACGAGTAGGGACCAAACAGGCAGCTAGTGGTCATTTTCAGGACCAATCATCTCCAGGACTAGGAACGCGATACCAGCGAAGACGTTAACACCCTATATACCCCAATATAACCGTTTGTAACCCGCAAGGCAGGAAAGGAACACACGAGAACGCCAAGACACCATAAACAGACAAGCAACGAAGAGATGTCCAGACAGTCAGCTAGTGGTCCTTTTCAGGACCAGTCCTTTTCAGGACTAACAACAGGCTAGCACCGAAGAAACTAAACGCAATATATACCCCAATTATAACCAACTTTCAGGTTGAACAGGGTATTACAGCAATATAGTAGACGAAAACAACAACAACAACAACACAATCACTAAAAGGAAAGTGATATCAGCGAAGACGTTAACACACTGTATACCCCAATATAACGGTTTGTAACCCTTCAATGGGTTTTGGTTGAACAGGGTATTACAGCAAAATAACAGACGCAAGGAAAAAAAAAACACACAAACACTAAAAGCGTCTTGCTACATTCTCGCTTTTATATTTGGACGTGCGCCCTAATATAACCGACCTTTGGCTAGGATCATGTGTCTAGACACAAGGGATCAGTACAGTGACATTCATGTGTCATTAGGTCCTTTGTGTGAGAACACAGAAGATCACTACAGTGACACATGTGTCATTGGGTCTTGGCCGGGGGTTTTGGGCGTGTGCCAATGCAACCTCATGCGAGGAAAAAATAATGCGACCTCATGCGAGGGAAAAAAAATATATAACCGACTAAGTAAGTGGGTAATCTAAACACAAAAGATCAGTACAGTGACACTTCTGTGTCATTTGGTTTTTTAGTGTGTGGAGATGCGCCCTAATATCCGGCCTTGGCTAGGACCATGTGTCTTGGCCAGGGCCGGGGTCGGGCGTGCTCCAAATGCGACTCAAGCGAGTCAAAAAAAAAATGCGACCTCATGCAAGGAAAAAAATGCGACCTCATGTGAGGAAATTTAAAAAAAAACATATAACCGACTAAGTAAGTGGGTAATCTAAACACAAAAGATCAGTACAGTGACACTTCTGTGTCATTTGGTCTTTTAGTGTTTGGAGATGCGCCCTAATATCCGGCCTTGGCTAGGACCACGTGTCTTGGCCGGGGTCGGGCGTGCTCCAAATGCGACTCAAGCGAGTCAAAAAAAAAAGCGACCTCATGTGAGGAAAAAAAAAAAAAAAAACAAGTGAAAGTTTTTCAGAACGCTACACAAGACGAATTTCAGGTAAGTTTTTTTCTCTTCTCTAACATTTAAAAACTAAATATTATTAATCACCTCTAGTATTGGTTAATTGCTTTTAACGTTAGTTAATAATTGATAGGAGTATTGGTATAAACACAAATGTTAGTGAAATAGAATAAATAAGCAGTGAAAGCTTTCAGTACGCTACACAAGACGAAATTCAGATAAGTTTTTTTCTCTTAACGTTAGTTAATAATTGATAGGAGTATTGGTATAATTAAAATATTAGTGAAATAGAATAAATAAGCCCAGGTAAGCCAACCACGTGGGGTCTTCATTTGTAAAGTGCAGTAGCCATCTTGTTTCTCTTTGCGTAATTAATACAGGCATCTTTCATCGTTGAGCCGCGCGTGAACAAAATTAAATTTAATTCAAATTTACTAGCTTAGTAATAGGACTAGTCAGCTTTTAACTATTGATATCTAAACATAATTAAAAATTTATATATTAATTAAAAAAAAAAAATTAATAACTTGTCTTGGGTTAATTTAGCATTGGCCATAGATAGAGCATAAATATTAATTGTAAGTCATCGGTGATAGGTATAAAATAAAGATAAGAGAAATTAGACAATATTAAAAAAAAGAGTAAAGACAACTCGTATACAACAAAATATTTGTAGCACAATAAGAGCAAAAAAGTCCAACATAATGCTAACCAGATTGCAGTCAGGGGAGGGAAAAGCCTGGAGCAAAACAACTGAAAGACATACTAAGGAAGGAACATCAAAACGGACAGAAAATGAGAGGAACAAAAGCCCTGGTCTAAAGGACACATAAATTATGGGCAGAATTGAAACCATCAATGACAAAATGAAAGTGAACTCTGAAGTAAATAAAGACAGGGAATCAAACAAAACCTTAAGCACTGGTGCAGAAAAAAGGCTGTCAGTGGCGACAGGACGATTCTCCAGCAACTTCAGAGCAGAGGCAGAGGCCTTGAAAACTGCAGCAGAGGTTATATTGACAGAAGAAAGGGCAGAGAGACAAGTTGCTTTCTTTACTGATGCACAGTCAGTAATTGCAACGTTGAAAAGTCAAAATAATACAGACCTGGATGATCTCAGAGTCAACGATTCAAAAGTGTTGTGATCCAGTGGATCCCATCTCATTGTAACATCGCCGGCAATGAAGAGGCTGACAGAATGGCAAAAGAAGGTTCACATCTACCTCAGCCTGATGCAAGCATAACTTTTGAGGAGGCAAAGAGTTTTATCAGAATCAGTTACAGAAACAAATGGAATGTAGAACATCCAGGGCATACACAGAATGATGCTTACTACCAGCTCCACAGAAGAGAACAAGTGGTAATCTTCAGACTCCGCACTGGCCACAACAGATTGAGATACCATCTATCCAACAAGCTAAAGATAGGAACTACCGATCAGTGTAACTGTGGCACTGATAAAATGACTGCTGAACATCTGCTTCAAAGTTGCCCCTTATATGTGGTACAGAGAAAGTGCATATGGCCGACGCCAGCTACTTTCGTGGAAAAGCTTTACGGGGATTCAAATAGCCTCAAACTGACTACTGCTTTCTTTGAGAACATTCATGTGGACGTCTGAGAGTGTACGAAGAAGAAGAAGAAAAAAAAAAAAAAAAAAAAAAGCAGCGAGAAAGGAACAGAAATTCTGACATCAAAGCAAGGTGCTGCAAACAATGGAACACCACCTTCGACAGGAAATAAAGCCGCAGAACACATTAGGAAGGACAAAGAGGGAAATGCAGGCCAATGCACTCAGGAAACCAAAGAATACAAAGAAAGTGCCGAGGACAGCCTAAAGGAAACAAAAACCCACAGAAAAAGAGTTAAAATCACTCAAGTAGGAGGGACAGAAGCCACTCTGAGAGCCCTACCCGTTGACAAAATCATGGTTATCTTAGAAAAAATAATAGACAAAAAATCTATTAACAGATTACAAAAAACAAAAACAAACAATGGTGTAGTACTCTGCTTGAACAGCACAGAAAAAGCCAAGGTCCTAATAAATGAGCTGAAAGAAAAATCTAAAGAAGTGCAACTCCCACATAAAATAAGTATACAAATGGAGCTGATCAAAGAGATTAGAAAAGTCGTAATCAAGGGCATCGATACAAACTTAACAGAAGAAGAGATCCACACAAACATAGTGAAAGAAAACCCAGAAACTAAGATAGAAAAGGTAGAACGAATTAAAACTAAGCTGCAGAAGAATACATCAGTGGTAGTGTTGAGTGTACAGGGTACAGAAATACACAAAGAGGTCAAAATCTGCAAGAGAACCAAGAAGACTGAAACGTTCATACCACCAATCATCAAATGTACAAATTGTCAAGGCTTTAGTCACATGCAGCATGCTTGTAAAAGAGCAACAAGATGTAGTTTTTGTGCAGGAGCACACAAACACGTAGACTGCACAATGCCTAAAGAGGACAAAGACTATAAACAAGAAAATAAAAACAGAAGATGTGCAAACTGCCAGGGTAACCACAGTGCCAGGTACCAAGAGACAAAATACATACTTAAAGAAGCTCTAGAAACAAACACAACAATCTGGAAAGTGAAAGAAAAACAGATAGCAAGCAGCCACTTTCAAAACTTCCAAGAAAACCACATCAAGAAACAAATAAAACAAATAACCACTGAAGTAAAAAACATAAAGGAGAAAATACAGAAAGAAGATGAAAGTAAAACACGCATAAGCAACAGCAAAGAAGACAACAACACAGAAGAGACAGAACATAACATCACCCAAGCCAGGCAGGTATTAGAAGAAATTAAAATAGCACAGCAGGCAATATAAAGAGACCTCAAAACAATAACAGAAATAAAAGAGTCTAATGAAGAAATCCTAAGGAAAATAGAGATTGAAAGAGCACTTTTAACAGAAGAAAAAAGGCAAGAGTCCGGAAAATTGAACAAGCAGGAAAACAAAGAAAATATGGAAGAAAAAAATTAAGGAAACAGTTGAACTACTCCTTCCATACCTAGTGTTTTTGAAACTACCCAAAGAGGAACAGGAAGACTTCGAGGCTCTGAAGCAAGCATTGCTTGTTCGCTATGAGCAAAATTCCGAGGCTTATCGTAAGAAATTTCGAACTGCCAAGAAGGAGGCTGGAGAAACGTACCAACAATACACAGCTCGGTTGGAAACTTACCTACTGAGATGTGGTACACTGGGAAATTTTTCACAAGATTTCGAGGGACTCAAGGAAATGATTCTGATAGAACAACTTTTAGATTCCATGACCCCTGAAACGAAGAAATTTCTGGTAGAAAACAGATGGGATAGGTTGGAAGACATAATCAAATATGCTGAAAGTCACCAATTGGCACATTCTCTAACACAAGGAGCAAAAAGGAAACAAGGAGAATTTCTCCAGAAGCCTCACAACCACTTCGAGCAAGACGAAGACGAACCCACTCGAAACCACCTCCACAAGACCAACCACAGAAACCATCAGCCACATGAAAGAAACCCTCTGGCATACGATAAGAAACCTTCAAGAAAGGAAGAGAAATGGTGTAAGACTTGTAGAATGAGCAACCATAATACTGCAGAGTGCAGAAAGAAAACCCCTCCTTATTATGCTGCATGCTTACAGGTGAGGACTTCTGATAGGAAGGAACTGACAGTGATTCAGAAAAGCCTCCATCACCCACATACACAGGAGATAGTGACTGTGAATGGCAAACAAGTCACAGGAATGTATGACACAGGTTTGTCCTATGACGCAGTCGTGTGTGCATCTCTGGTGCGCCCTGAACAAATCACATCAGAAACAGTGGATATTCAAGGGCCACTGAAAGGAGCAGTACCCCTAACTTTGCCCATAGCGAAGATTCAAGTCAGTTGTCGCTATGTGGAAGGGGAAATAAATGCAGCAGTACTAGATGATCCCTTCTATCCTCTGATGTTGGGACGTAGATATGTTTTTTTGGGAAATCCTATAAAACCTGAGGTTGCGGAAGACATCCGGACCAGGTCAGGCTCCCAGAATAGAGAAGGGAACACTCATTTAAAAATTCACTCAACTGAGATGAAGAAGGCTCAAGCCCAAGATAGTACATTGAAGCCTTGCTTTGGCAAATTGCCAAAAACACATAACCCTCCCAGAAAAGGGGATTTCTTTATGGAACATGGACTCTTGCACAGGAAAGCTGGCAGAGGGCCAAACGGCCATGGGCAGATTGTTGTACCATCCACCTATAGAAACAAGGTTACAGAATGGGGGCATATTGCTTCTTTGAGTGAACACCTGGGTAATGGTGTCACAAAACAAAGGATAGCCACCCATTACTACTGGCCAGGTATTACTGAGGACATTAACTGGTTTGTAAATTCCTGCCCAGAGTGCACCAAGGTAGATCTAGTGCATCAACGTAAGCGAGATCACAACAGATCTACTGGAAAACCAGCGACCATGGGTATTCTCGGTATTGGCACGAGAGGGGAGAAGAAATATCCCAGACAGTCTAAAATGCATGCTGAACACCAGGAGCTGGATTTAAGGAAACAATCCTTTTGCCAAAATCGAATGTCCAAGAAATTGCAAGGGAAACCTGCAATCAAACCTCATGCAAAACAGGGCTGTAACTATCAAATGAATAACACAGACCCTAGTTCATCATGCTATAGAGCAAATAGTAAATCATCTGTTGAGGACCCAACCGTAAGAGCCTGGATGATCAATCGAACGGGCAAAAGAGAAATAGAGAAGATAAATCGCTATCAAAGAAACCAGAAGTTGGGAGCATATTCCTTTTGTAGGCATCCCACTGATCAGGTTCAGGATAGACAGAAGAAAACTAACCGCCAATAGGCATGATTACAACGATATCGTTCCCAAATTTAAGCTCGAGATATCTCTCGCTTAGAAAACGGGGGGACTGTGTCGCATAATGCGATTGGGATTCGATATCTAGGTAATCAAAACTAAGTAACACCGTCGAAACATGTGTAATGCTAATAGCTCGACCAATGAAACGAGAGCTTGCTACATGGAGATCGTCTAGGCCTAACAATCGGGTAGGGAGGAAATCTGTGTTCGGACCACGCAGTAAAAAAATTCATTAAAAATCAACGAACTGACCGATGGCAATTATACTTCACTGAGTCATAGAGGGAGAGTAGACCCAGGTGTGGATATAGCCAGGAAGACAAGGTCTTTTTTAATTATGGGGATATGATCACCCAAGTGGGTCAAACAGTTCGGAAAATGATGAAAAGTGCGGTTTAAAAATTCATAGAAAAAGGAAGGACAGACGGATCTCGGAAAGATTGATATGGAAGGAAAGCCACATATTGTCCGATTAAAACGAGATATCTCAAGAGGCAATAGCTTTTGTGAGTAATGAGAACGACTAAAGTATCTGTTTAGAAACTAACACAGATCACCTACCCGAAGTGAAATACGAGTAATATTTTCGACCGAAGTTGCTTGAAGGAATAGCCAATCAGCGCAAAGTCACGGATTCATGCAAGATGGCCGACCAAGCGCATAAATACGCAGGTAGTTGGAAATGAAGGGATACACACGAACTGAAAGAACGCAGAGGACAAAAGGAGAGAGCTAGGCACGTATTCCTTCACCATTGAGTATTTGTGCTGGCCTGCCTTTGCCAGAAGTAGTCCTGTTAGTATTTCCGAAAAAGACCAGAGGGTGAGTAGGGCTACTGTACCTATTTTGTTGATGCATAAAAAAATGTAAATATGTCACTTCATTGAACACTCATGCTGTGAAACGATCCTGAACTAATTTCTGAACTATTATTGTCCTGTTTTAATAATGTGTTTATATGAATGTATCCTGCTCTATGATTATTCTATCAGGTTATATCATTGCTTATAACTTCAACATAGCACTATGTAACGATGGGCAACAGTTCAGTAGCCATTGTTATGAACGTAATAATCTGACTGACCGCCAATGGTTCTCAAGGTTGAGACCAGGAACACACTCATATAGAAGAAATGTTCAAGTAGCAACTGTGGTAAAGTCTCTTCTTCTTCCGTCCTTAGCCACTGACCGTCAAAGCAGTCAGTGGCCATTACGCCTAGTGGCGTCTTAGGGCAACAGCAGATAGGTTTTCTTTGCCATTTTTTCCCATCACGCCTATTGGCGTCTTTAGGGCAACGGCAAATCAATCCATTTGCTGTTGTTTCCGTAATCGAAGTGACTGGCAAACGGGTGATCAGCCCGTTGTTTGTGGTAAAGTGGAATGTTATAAATTTTTATAGGGGACTTAGTGTACTGACTGAGATCAGCTGTGAAGGTATCTGTATCTAATAGGTGTAGTGTTTTACAGATAACCTTACTTGCTACCACATTATGCCTCAGTCAGAATTATTCTGGAATATTGTGATGACTACGTTAAATGTCTAGGGTATGTATATGATGAAGTGTAAGTCACAACAACAACAGACAGATAAACAATTTAATTTATTCCACCACACTTGACAACACTGTGACACTCACACACATGTAACATTCTATAAGACTATCTTAAATGAGTCACTGGTAAATTTTCAAATATCAATATGTATTAAGTACTTTCATTAATATATATGTCCTGATTCAACTACAAAGTGAGCCAGGAATCACAATCAATTTTAATTACAATTTATATGTACAGGATTTATCAATATGAACCTTGTAGTGACATATTTTATTAATATTATCCTATGTGTGTCAGTTGTGTAGTAGTAATATGAGGTAATATTGGTTTTGTTTTTTCAAGCTATGTTGTTATTTGTCATCATGACTTCAAGTGTTTGTTTATCTTGTAAATAGTATGGGGAAAAGTTCACAGTTCCTATCAATTTAAACACTGTATTTTCCCTCTGGTTTATTATAAAGTCAGATTTTGAGGGGGGGGGGGGAGAATAATGTTGAGCTCCACTGGCCACATAGGCTTATCTTTCGTGATGGCGGCAGGAAAGGACTCCTCTGCTCGATAGCCTCCCTGTGTTCTGGAGACACCTCACTGGTCACTATCTGGACCCAGGAGTATGCTGTCAGCCTCTAGGTTCAGCAAAGCTCAGACCAGGTGCTGCTCAATAACTTTTGGACCACGGTCCCACAATTCATGGAATAATACACAGTTACGTTGAATGGCAATGAATATAGCACAATTTCGATCTGCCGATATCCCAGGCTTTTATTTAGAACTGGTTCTTTAGTAAGTTTATTTGAACATGTGGTGGTGACCTGACGCCTCTGATTGACTATATTCGCGGGTCTAACCAATCGTGCCATGTTTACCCAATCGTTTGAAAAAAAGTACTCCTACTCCCGTTTCCCCTGACAACAAAAGATAGTATTTATAGCCCGACTAATCGTGTTTAGCCTTACATTTATTGCGCTCCAATCAAATCGGATTTAACATGGAGACCCATTTCCCGTACAATGATGGTGTGAAAATCTGCCACTGAGCGATTCTGATTTTGGTTTTGTCTGACATCCCTCACTATTTCTTTTGGCTATAATTTGGTAATTCCTAGACTATTTGCGTAACGTTTAACATATTCTTTGTCAGCAAGTCCTAAGGAACCCAAATATACAAATTTAAAGGAGCTAAGTGGCTGCGTTCAAAATATGCAATTTCTTCTACCTCCTGTTTACTTCGAATACGATGTGGTGTCTGGGTACTGTAATGTTTTCAAACGTAAACCAGTATAATGTCATGTTTCCTAATAAGCGTTTTGTGAGTTTTTAAAAACTAACTCTCGTGTGTGTAGTGTTTTTTATCACTGTCGATTTGAAAAAAGCTAGTGCTTGTGGCCTTACACGCGTGATGGTAGTAATTGTGTATCGCGAGACTGTGGTAGTATTGCCTGCGTTCCGGCTTTCAGCCCCTCCCTTTCTTTCTATCCTTAGTCCATCTGTCTTTCGTATTTTGGTAATGTAGTGTATAAAATGACATGAATGGAATTTTAAATCTAGGTCAGATTGCGTATCTCAAGGTTTTTCTTAGAAATGGAGTACACATTTTATTGTGTTGGGGAAACGCGTGTATGCTGCAGAAGGCCTTTACTATCAACGTGAAACGTTACAATTTGCAGACGAAGGAGAAAACAAGGGGGATTTCGAGTACAGTCATTGTGACAGCACTGTTCTTTACCATTCTTCTTTCCTTTTATTGAATTTATGTGTTAGGCTTTACATTTACCTGATAATTTATATATGTGGATTAGAATTTCTCACGACAAATCCTCCCCATTTAAAACAGACGTTATATGTCAGTCTATAATTCTATATACACATAGAGAAATTTATTATTATTCCTGGGGTTTAGGGTGATTCTCATCACACGGATGGCGGCTTTAAAAATCCGCTCCCAGATTTGTTTTTCCACTTATATACTCTATGCTAAACTCAAATGGCTGCATCAATAATGACCAACGGAGTAATCTAGAATTCTCATGTCTAGCCTGTGCTAGAAACGACAAAGGTTTGTGATCCGTTTGCAACTTAAATGCCTTCCCATACAGATAAATATTGAATTTCTTTATCGCCCATATTACTGCAAGACTTTCTTTTTCGCTAGTTGAGTAATTGGTTTCAGCTTTATTCAACTTTCTGCTAGCATATGCCACTGGGCTTAATTCCCCATCCAATGCATCTGATTTCTGTAGCAGAGTCGCACCTAACCCAATATTACTGGCATCCGTCCTTACTATGAATTCTTGACTTAAGTCAGGTAATTTCAAAATAGGTTTGCTTGTGAGCTTTTCCTTCAATTCCTGGTAAGCCATTTCACATTGTGGTGTCCATGTAATTCGATCTGGATGTCCTTTACGTGTCAAATCAGTTAACGGTGCACATATGGAATTAAAGTTTTTGATATACTTTTGGAAGAAACCACATAATGAGACAAAGGATCTCACGTCTTTCTTGGTTTGTGGTCTCGGGGCTTTCTTTAGTTTCTCTAAATTCTTTGGGTCAGGGGTCATGTTTCCCTGATAAACTGTGTGTCCCAAGAATTCTAATTCTTTACATCCAACGCAACATTTGGTTGGTCGGGCTGTTAAATTCGCTTCCCTAAGTCGATTAAACAGCATGTTCAGAGAGTCAATGTGTTCCTCAAATGTTTCTGTTGCTATAAGGATATCATCCATGAAATTTGTGATACATGGATTATTCAGAGGGTCCAATAATTTTCTCATCATTCTAGAGAAGACACTAGGCGCATTCTTCAATCCAAATGGCAATCTGTTAAACTCATAGTGTCCTTCTGAGGTACTAAAAGCTAGGTATGGTCTAACCTCAGGCTTTACTGGAATCTGATAGTATCCTTTACTCAGATCCACTTTTGAGAAATATTTAGCTTTATTTAGTCTGGCAAACAACTGATTTGTATCCGGCAATGGATCCACCTGTCCTTCTGTAATAGCATTCAGTCTCCTGTAATCTATACAGAGTCTATGTTCTCCAGAGGGCTTCCTTAAGAGTACAACACCGGAACTATACGAAGATTCACTGTGTGAAATAATTCCTTCCTTCAACAAATAGTCTATCTCTTCCTTCAAAGCTTTCTCCTTAGCAAAAGGAATCGAATAGGGTTTCATACAGACAGGTGTGGGGTCTATCAGTTTCATATCATATTCCAATAAGTTTGTATGCCCTGGTCGGTCTGTTAACACCTCTGCATGATTATCTAGAACCTGTTGCACTCTCTCTTTCTGAGTTTTCGTTAAATGTGTACTGATTTTCACCTGTGCCGCTGTCTCACAGGGGTGTAATGGATATTCAAATGATGAAAGTGGTTCCTTTTTCATCTCCATGGCGATGGACAAGGTCAACAAGTGTGTCTCTTCCTGATTTTCTCTTTCCAAATATTTCTTCAGGAGATTCACATGATAGATTTTTTCTTTCCCCTTCTTATCTATCTTATAATTTGTTCTAGACACCTTCTCTAGAACTGTATATGGACCTTGCCATCCAATTTGTAACTTATTCTGACTACCGGGTAGAAGAAGCAGTACCTTCTCTCCCACAGCCAAATCTCTGTCTTTAGCTTTCCTGTTATAATAGGCAGCATGTTTCTTCCTGGCTTGTTTCAAATTTTCATTGGCAAGTTTCCAGCCAGTTTTTAAACGAGTGGTCAGCTCATTCACATATTGGTATGAGGATGTAATATTTTCCTCTGCTTTTTCATCAGTCCACGTTCTTAACAGCGTTACATATGGACCTTTAATTGTGTGGACCTATTTGTCCATGCACCGATATGGTCTCTTCCACTGGAAGCGCTATAGTGATGATTTTTCTTCCCAGAATTATCAGTCACAAAACGACCGCTACCAATTCTTTTCTTGGGGCTGTCTCCCCACTTAGAATTCTTGATGAGAGATTTCCTCTCTACATCCTCTTCCTCCAGTTTGTTTAAGTCCGATTGAGGGATTTTCGGCTTATCCTGGGGTAAGACATCTTTTTGCACTCTCCGCATAGTGGCCATTGTAAAACAGTTAAGTGAAGCTTGTCCGTGAAAAGGGGCTTCCCATTCCCTTTGGTCCACTTTATCAAATTTATATTTCTTTTTATTGTCAGGCCTAATGTTGCCCCGTGGCGTGTCCAGGTCCTGATCAATGTTCCCACTTGTGGGTGTTCCCTCATGTGCTATGCTACACCTTTCTACAAAATTCTCAATGTCCCATCTTGCCTTGGGCCAATAATAATTGTGAGCCACCTTTTGGATGATGGTACATATTTTCTCATGGTCCCCATCTGGTTTCACATGTTGGCTCCTTATTAATTCTGTCCTATATCTTTTAGGAAGTACCAGCTGTCCCTGACCTTTGGATCTAGCTCCAATCTTCCTATACATCAACTTGTTTTTCATGTAAAAATCTCCCTTGCCTGGAGTTGTATGACAAGTTGACAATTTCCTGAAACAAGGCTTGAGGGTCCTATCCCCAGCCTGTGCCTTCCTCATCTCTTCTGGAGTGGTATCTATCCGAATATCCTCCTCCTTTCTTGAGGTCGACCTGACCTGAAGGGTGGCCATAACTATAGGGTTCCTTCTGCAACGGTCAGTGTCATGATTGTTCATCTTACAATTTTTACACCACCTTTTCCCTTGGTTGAAAGATTTTCTTTCATCATATTTCCTTTCATCGAATTGTGGGGTTTTATTTTTATTGTCATACCGTGGCCTATCAAATTGGTGCTTACCTTTGTTTTGATCTCTAGGATCAAATTTATTAAAGTTCTGTGGTGCCCTAAAATTATCCAGCTGTTTCTTTTTATTACCTGATACTTCTGCCTGAGCTGCTTGATACCTTTCAGCAACATTTAGCAACTCACCCAGCCTCTCTGCACCTTGTTCCATGAGAAACTTTCTCAGGTCTGGAGCCATGGACTCTCTTAGTTGTTCTATAAGGACCATTTCCTTAAGATCTTGGGTTTTCCCCAGAGAAGTCCATTTCTCCAAGTATGTCTCTAACCGTGCAGAGAACTGGTGATAGGTTTCACCTGACAGTAGTTTAGCATTCCTAAATTTTTTCCTATAAAATTCTGCGTTCTTTTCATATCTTAACAAAAGAGCCTGCTTTAGCATGTCATAATTTTCCTGATCACCTCTGCTCATTTTGGCAAAAACTTCATAAGCTGCCCCACGAAGCCCTTGAGATAACTTTAAGCTCCACCTTTCTCTTTCTAACCCATATGTGGTAGCTAATAGTTCATATCTATTTAGATAGCTCTCAATATCATCGTCTTTCTCAACAAAATGATCTAAATGAAAATTCATAGCTGAGGTTGAGGCTCCCTGGCTAGCAGTGGCATCAGAGGTAAAGGGACTGGCACCATTTTCAGGAGCATGGCCTTGAAACTCAAACTCCCTTAGTCGTAACTCATGTTCCCTTTGTAATCTTTTATCTTCTGCTTCCCTTTCTGCAGCTAATCGCTTGTCTTCCCTTTCTGCAGCCTGTCTTCTTTCATCGGCTTCCCTTTCTGCAGCCAATCTTTTGTCTTCTCTTTCTGCCTCCAATTTCTTAGCCTCTTTGTCAGCCTCAATCTGCAACCTCTTAGCCTCAGCCTCAATCTGCAGCCTCTTAGTCTCAGCCTCTAATTTTCTTTCGGCATCTTTTTCTAATCTTCTTTCTTCCCGTTCAATATATTTGTCACATTCAGCAGTGACATAAGCAATCATAATTTGCCCGTCCATTCCTAACTCTTTCGCAGTCTGTACAGCAGCAGATTGAAATTTTGCCAAGTCGGCCATTGTCTAACATGCAAATGTAACAATTCAATCTTTCAATAATTGTCTAATGACAACCACAGGCACTGAGAGCTCAACGTTATTTATTTTCACCCAAGGATACCTTTTTAATTTCTATTATTCCCTGAAGTGAATTACCCCCAATATTTGTAATAGGGAAAGATTCAAAATCCCGAGAGCGAGACCCCAATATATGTGGTAAAGTGCGATGTTATAAATTTTTATAGGGGACTTAGTGTACTGACTGAGATCAGCTGTGAAGGTATCTGTATCTAATAGGTGTAGTGTTTTACAGATAACCTTACTTGCTACCACATTATGCCTCAGTCAGAATTATTCTGGAATATTGTGATGACTACGTTAAATGTCTAGGGTATGTATATGATGAAGTGTAAGTCACAACAACAACAGACAGATAAACAATTTAATTTATTCCACCACACTTGACAACACTGTGACACTCACACACATGTAACATTCTATAAGACTATCTTAAATGAGTCACTGGTAAATTTTCAAATATCAATATGTATTAAGTACTTTCATTAATATATATGTCCTGATTCAACTACAAAGTGAGCCAGGAATCACAATCAATTTTAATTACAATTTATATGTACAGGATTTATCAATATGAACCTTGTAGTGACATATTTTATTAATATTATCCTATGTGTGTCAGTTGTGTAGTAGTAATATGAGGTAATACTGGTTTTGTTTTTTCAAGCTATGTTGTTATTTGTCATCATGACTTCAAGTGTTTGTTTATCTTGTAAATAGTATGGGGAAAAGTTCACAGTTCCTATCAATTTAAACACTGTATTTTCCCTCTGGTTTATTATAAAGTCAGATTTTGAGGGGGGGGGGGGGGGGATAATGTTGAGCTCCACTGGCCACATAGGCTTATCTTTCGTGATGGCGGCAGGAAAGGACTCCTCTGCTCGATAGCCTCCCTGTGTTCTGGAGACACCTCACTGGTCACTATCTGGACCCAGGAGTATGCTGTCAGCCTCTAGGTTCAGCAAAGCTCAGACCAGGTGCTGCTCAATAACTTTTGGACCACGGTCCCACAATTCATGGAATAATACACAGTTACGTTGAATGGCAATGAATATAGCACAATTTCGATCTGCCGATATCCCAGGCTTTTATTTAGAAAAATATGCCGGAACTCAATGGAGAACAACCAAGTGTCCCACGGTGATCACCAAGTGGCAGAGGAATGTCGGATCGAACGAAACAACACTTAGATGGCGCAAATGGCGAGAGCCGATATACAAGCCAACGAAAACCCCGAGACGCAAACGACTAGACCTAGTCTGGACGAAACAGCAACAGAAAACAACTCAAAAGCTCAGGCACAAGAAAATGCTCCTTCTAACAACGAGCAGGAACATGATCCTTGTTCTAACCAAGACCGGAGAAGGGAATAAAGGACAAAGACTAACAAGACAAACAACACAGATACGATACAGGAGAGGATCGTTAAGATCATCCAGATGTCTGGAGGTGAGGCCTCACTCAGGGCCCTACCCGACGACAAAGTGATCGGTATTCTCGAGTTAATAACTGGAAGGAGAGGCATCGCTAAAGTTGCGAGATACGAAAAGGGAGTCGTGCTTTCTCTCAACAACACTGAAACAACCACTTCGGTAATGACCGAACTGGAGTCCGTTCCAAAAGAAGGCTAGCGGCCCCACCAGATAAAAGTAGTGGTGGAAACATCCAAGACAACAAAGAAGTTGGTCATAAGAGGAGTTGATACCAGATGGCCCGCAAGCGAGGTTCACAGCTACCTGCAAACCGAAAACACAGATGTCAAAATCACACAGGTCGAAAGGCTAAAAACGTGGGACAAGAAAGATACAAATCTGATTGTAGTAACTGTTGAATGATCGACAAGACCTGAGAGACTGACGCTCCACACTACATCAAAAAGGACATTAGCATATATCCCTCCGATCATGCAGTGCTCCAATTGCCAGCAGTTTTCCCACACAAAGAAAACGTGCAGAAGAGATACAGTTTGCCGGTATTGTGCAGGGAGCCACCCATATCGCGACTGTCCCAAGGCGATGGAGGATCTCAATTACAAGGCCATAAATGAAAACCGTACCTGTGCAAACTGCCCCGGAAACCACATGGCAAGGTACAGAGGCTGCCCTATGTTTCAGGAAACTAAGAGCACCCTGAAGGAAGCTGTGTCCAAAAACATCACTTTCAAAGAGGCAAAACACAGAGTGGCTGCCGATGTCGCAGACAAACAGCGCAGGATAGATAGAAGACAGCTGCATAAGCTGACAGCGGAAGTTAAAGAAATGAAACTGAAACTCCAGGTCGAGAATAGAAGCAGGCAGACTCCCGAAGATTAAACTGACTGTGGAGAAGATGTGATAGATCTGCAGAGCATTAGACATATGATGGAAGACATGAAAAGAATCCAGCAACAAGTAGAAACAGATGTCAAGAAGCTGACAGAGCTGAAAGAAGAAAACGCAGAACTACTCAAAAGAATAGAAGTAGAAAGAATAGCCATTGAGGAAATTACATCTAACAACACACGAGAAACTAAAACGAACGACCAATCAGACGAAGAAGTCATCGAGGAACTGCTAGAAAAGCTTCTCCCAACAATAATAGAAAAAGCGCTATATCAGATACAGGAGAAAAGGAAGACATAAGAAACAGAAAGGAGGAGTGTAAAAACACACAAAACCACACAAGCCAGATAGTGAGGCAGGATATGAAATACACTATGGAACACGCCACGGCACCACGAACAGACAAAAAACGAAGAGGAATCCAGACAGTCAGATAGTGGTCCTTTTTAGGACCAGTCCTTTTCAGGATTAACAACCGTCATCGAAGCATCATTTTTTGGTGATGCCTAGATGGCAGGGAGGATAGTGTGATTCGCTTGCATAGCTAGGCGGGGTTGTCGCAAGGAAGGTCCTGGGTTCGAGTCCTGGGTAAGCCACTCACGTCTGTTGTTTTTCTGTTGTCTAGTGTTCTACTTCTTTATTTCTAACGAGTGCCTGAAAACATACCTTTATGTTTGTCTAATATTTATTCCCAATTATAACCACTTCGGTTGAACAGGGTATAACTGCAATATAATCGACGCAAGTAAGCAAGCAAGCAACTGTGACAATAGCGTTGCTTGAAGTTGATTAGATGACATCACTTTGATTTATAACATTACATGAGCTTGATTAGATGATATCACTTTGGTTTATAACGTTACATGAGCTTGATTAGATGACATCACTTTGATTTATAACGTTACATGAACTTGATTAGATGACATCACTTTGATTTATAACGTTACATGAGCTTGATTAGATAACATCACTTTGATTTATAACGTTACATGAGCTTGATTAGATGACATCACTTTGATTTATAACGTTACATGAGCTTGATTAGATGACATCACTTTGATTTATAACGTTACATGAGCTTGATTAGATGACATCACTTTGATTTATAACGTTACATGAGCTTGATTAGATGACATCACTTTGATTTATAACGTTACATGAGCTTGATTAGATGACATCACTTTGATTTATAACGTTACATGAGCTTGATTTAGATGACATCATTTAGATTGATAACACTACCTGAAGTTGATTACATAATATTAGTATGATTGATAACGCTACCTGAATATGAGTGTATGCCGTCTATGTTTTGGTCTGGCAATCTTCACAAAAATAAAACCAAGCAGTACGGTCTCCAGAAGAAATCCCAAAGTTATCTGAGAAGAAAGATATAAATAGCAATGCATTTATAATGGTGAAATCACTTTTGTTGCTTTGTTGGTCTGTTTTAGAAATCTATGACATCCAAACATTCCATCTTTTTTCTGTTTGGTTGTGCTTTTCAGCTGACATATTGTCTCCAAAGTCAAACATTGCAAGTAATTATGGTGAAAGGAACAGTCTGATAAGCCGAATGTTACAAAGTACTACATAGATTTGTTTGGTAGGTTTTTCTTTTTTTTATTCTTACAACCTGCTTGATCGGCTGGTGCTTTGCTTCTGAAGTTCTTTATCTGCTAGTGCTTTGCTTCTGAAGTTCTTTATCTACTAGTGCTTTGCTTCTGAAGTTCTTTATCTGCTAGTGCTTTGCTTCTGAAGTTCTTTATGCTTCTGAACTTCTTTATCTGCTGGTTCTTTTCTCTCACCTACTTGACCTGCTGGTGCTTTGCTTCAAACGTAAGTGATCTGCTCGTGCTTTGCTTACAAAATACGCGAACCGTGTTAGTTGTTTCTGACTAGGGTATTTTCATCCTTTTTGTTGTTGTTGTTTGTCTTCGTTACTTTAGATTTCTTGTAATATCCAATATCCTACTGGTGTTACTACATCATCTACTTGCTGGCTTCATCTTGGAAATTGTTTCTTGAGAAATAGTCATTTTTCTATGAAAAAAACAATGAGTTTCTCAGAACCTTGTATTATGTTATAAATTTTCTTATAACTTTTAGTCAATCAACATTAGATTGACACAGAGGCCTTACATTGGACAATAAAACTTTTCCCAATCAGATTTGCAATATGTTATCAAAATGTTGATTTATTGCAAATAATGTAAATATTTGAAAAAAATGTATTTCTGTTTTTTAGATATTAGTTTTGAAGTACTATATCTACTAAAAAGTTAGTTGCTTATCCTTTACAGGACGTGGCAATCAACCCCAGCTTTTATTGGCTGTTTGTGATTTTTCTAGGCAATTTTTTTCATTCAGTAGTTTGCCATTGCTTTCTGAACGGTACGGCGCTTATACCATTGTTAAAAATCCACACAAAGCGATCTGCTACCAAACCGCCTGCAGCAGGTTTCGAACCTGGTATATCTGGATTATGAAACTGCGTTCATATCCATTAGGCCACAGACGCCGACATATCTACTAAAGTTATCAAAAATCTAATCTGACAAAAGTTTTAAAATGCAATGATAAACTTCCTTTTGAACTTTGGTGCCCATAACTCAACAAATAATAAAGCCTTAGAGAACTGAAATATAGGATACACAATTCAATATGGCCGCTGTTTCCATGGCAACCACTAGCATAATACCTTCAGTTGCGTTGATATGCGTAGCTATTACTGTTGTAAGTAAATCCTGTGCATTTGTATCGAAATCCTACAGTTATTTATGAAAACAGGATTTCACAGTTGCTCCTCCCCGACATGAACTAAAAAATATGCTGTCACACTTAAAGGAACTAACCACGGCAATAAGAACCACATAGCCGAATATGCTTACTTACTTACTTAGTCATCTCTCTTCTACCGTGAAGTGTAGAGGTTTGGAGGAGGGAGCGCCATACTATCCTATCGGCTGTCTTCCTTCTGGCATGGTTTCAAATCTAGTCCTCGGTCCTTCAGAGGTTGTCTACTGTTTTCCTCTCAGTGGACCCTGGGTCGTCCTGGAGGTCTAGGTCCCAGGCTTCTAATTTCCCATACTTGACGTGGTAGCCGAATATGCAAGAATATAATACTCTAGTAGGCCATAAAAACAACATGTAGTCATAACAGTAAGAACAAGATATGGCCATACTTGTATGTACAACACTGGAATAGTCCCAAGACACTCCGGGTTGGGATAGATGGTTCCATATCCAATTGTAGACTGAGACTCTATAGAAAAGAGAAGGGCATCCCAGTAACTGTTCAGGTTTTTGATACAAGGCTTGTAACTTTTATCTCCGATGTGATCGAAGTCACCGTGTCTGGAGAGGAAATATAGGACAAAGTCTTAGAAATGAAGTAAATATGAGAGATAAGTTAAAAACTGCTTCTATTCTTCTTAGATATTTTCCCTACTCTAGTGGAATAATATGCCCCGTTGTTCCCGGCGGTATCTCAAGAGACAAAAGAAAATAGGCCTACTGGTCACTCAGGCATGTCGTACAAGGCGGTTAATATGAGGTAGAGCATGGGGCTGACAACCTCAACGTGTAAAATAAATTGGCACTGAAACCACAGTTACCAGTGAATGTGACTGATGCAAGCTTCCTGCAAGGAGCCCAGCTACAATGGTGGATGGCTGCTATGTAAGAACCATAAAGAAAAATGTGTGATGATGATGATGATGGAATGATACAGGTATAAAATACAGGAGTTAGACCTGCTGGTTTAACCAGAGAATAAAAGAAACACGGAGAGAAGGCTAAATTGCTAATCCAATACCATAATTCCCGTCGTAAGTACGTCGGTCGGTCGGTCACATCATGCACACCGTCATTTGCGCACTTTTCTATTTTCGAGAGAGAAAATTAACTTTCAACCACAGCTAAGGGGGTGCAACTGTGGTTGAAAGTTAGACAATAATTGTTTTGTTTCCTCTATGTGCACTCTCCCGAAAATAGAAAAGTGCGCAAATTACGGTGTGCATGAACAGTTTGATTATGGAAAGAAGCCAACAACACAATTGATAAACAGTACATGAACTGGAGACAGGAAGGTGCGGAGATGCAGATTAAATCAACAAACAATCAAGATACTCTTCTGTCCAGTTTCATTCGGGAAACGGATTTAACTCATCATTTTCTTAAAAATAAAATAAAGGTTTTGATTGTTTCTTCAAGACAAAATTTTAATTTAAAGTATTGCAGACTTATTATTAAGGATCAAAATGATAAGATGGCTGCAATTAAAAACCTGTCAACTTTGACGGGTTATTGCTAGTATAATAATAATGCTAACGAAATAGTGACGAGAGACATGATGCTAGAAAAAGGTAAGATGATGAATAAGAGTTGTGTTGTAAGGATTGGGTACAAGAAAGTGTAGTAAATTATGACCTACTGGTTCAATATATATATATATATATATATATATACACTCATACATACATACACTGCTAGCACATAGACAATCGTAACTGAAATGTATAGGCCTGTTGTAAAATGTTCTTACCGAAACTAGAATACACTTAAGAAACATGAAACCGCTCCCAAATAAAAACAGACGTGCATTAAACACGATCAATCACCTATATTGGACGATTTACATACACAAACATGAACTAATCAACGCTCAGTGGATGATATACACACATAAACAACAACAACAACGACCAATCAACGCTAAGTGGACGATAAACATACATAACACAAACCAATCAACGCTCACCGGACGATACACTTACATAAAGACGAACCAATCAACGATCATCGGACGATACACATACATAAAGAGGAACCAATCAACGCTGACCGGACGATACAAACTGAGAAAACCTGTTGACAACTTTACAAGACAGTCCTTGCTCTAGAATCGCCAGGGTAAGTGCGATAGAGAGAGACGGAAAAACAAATAGAGAAGAGAACTGGAGGCAGACATGAAGAGGATGAAGAAGTCATGGAAAAACCTTGAATGGATGGCACAGAAAGTTTAGCTCCTTACGCAGCCCAAATGCAATGAATGAACGAATGAATGAAACTAGCCCAATAAACAGACACACACACATACAGGGTCTGGATTCATAGGCAATTAACCTTATATACGTCTTTTTCTCTCTTCTAACTGAAATAGTCATTACATTTTTTTAGTGGCAATATGAACTCAAAACTAACAATAGATGAACGCACAGAGATTGTTATCAGATACCCAAGACAGGGATATTTAAATAAATTATATAGCTTATTTCTCTATGGGACCCAGACTTTTGGGACACCCTGTATATGTAATGCCAATTAATGAACTGAGCCATAACAGATCTAATATCATTATTTTCATTTTCGCTCCCTATAGAGACTAGAGACTAGAAACGTCACTGCAGACGGCTCCCTTGCAATAAACCTGCAACAAAGCATCAATGCGCTCACGTTAAATTTTTGTCTGTATCAGTTAGTCTTGTATGACAAGGTTGCCAACCGCTCATATTAGTCGCACATTACGACATACCAGAGGTAGCAGTTGTCCTATTATTCTTCGTCTGCTCAGAAATCCCGCGAGAGCTTCTCGGGGCGTTTACTCACCGTTAATAACATGTATATTTATTCAGTCATTCATTACTTTACATCTCCCCAACGAGCATAGGCCATGAACAAACGCGAACCAAGTCCTCTTGTAGTGTGCCATCAGCTAAGTTCTTTTCATGTCTAACTCATCATTTTAATTTCTCTCGTTTCCTTGCGTTTTTCTGTCTACCTCCACCTCATGTTGATGGACCTAGTATTGTGAAGGCTTAAACAATTCACTCCCTACGGTAGTATCTGCTATGGGACACAAAGCTGCTCACGTCTGGTCAAATCTCTGGCATACACTGGATAACACACCGAGTCCCTAGTCATTCAGTAGCAGACTGTTCGAACGTTTCAAGAGTTCTTATAACACAACACCTGATTATGCCTTAAATCACTGTCTAATTTACTGTATGCGGAATTCGATTTTTCTCAGTCTTATTGTTTGTTTGTTTGCTTGTTTTTTTTCCTCATTTAACTTTTTTTTTTTTAAAATAACATACTTTGAATACAATGAATATTGCAAATGTATAATGTTATATTACTTTTTAATGATAAATGCCTGAATAATGCTTGCAGTAAATGTGGGGATGAAAGGAAACAGTATACATGATGAGAGAGAGAGAGAGAAAGAGAAAGAGAGAGAGAGAAAGAGAGAGAGAGAGAAAGAGAGAGAGAAAGAGAGAAGGAGAGAGAGAAAGAGAGAGAGAGAGAAAGCGAGAAAGAGAGAGAGAAAGAGAGAGAGAGAGAAAGAGAGAGAGAGAGAGAGAGAGAGAGAGAGAGAGAGAGAGAGAGAGAGAGAGAGAGAGAGAGAGAGAGAGAGAGAGAGAGAGAGAGAAAGAGAGAGAGAGAGAGAGAGAGAGAGAGAGAGAGAGAGAGAGAGAGAGAGAGAGAGAGAGAGAGAGAGAGGAAGGGCAGAATTTCAGACTGGCCTACGTGCCCAATTCTTAACCCTTTGAAAATGAAGTTCGTTCGTTCGTTCCCTTACCCTGGTGATTCCAGAAAAAGGACTACCTTGTATTGTTATCAACAAGTTTCCTCTGTGTGTGTCAACGCCAGCGTAATTTTCTCATCTCTTATTCCACTGACACTTGTCTGGTTTTTTTCATCAGTTCAACATTGATGATCCTGTTGTACCATTTGAATCCTTCTATTCTACGCAAGCATCTTACTTACTTAGTCCTTCCTGTTCTACCGTGAGGTGTAGAGGTTTGGAAGAGAAAGCGCCATACTATATCCTATCGGCTGTGTTCCTCCTGGCCTGGTTCCATTTTAGTCCTTGGTCCCTCAGAGATTGTCAAATGTTGTCCTCCCAGCGGACTCTGGGTCTTCTGGCGGTCTGGATCCCTGGCTCTTAGCCTCCCATACCTGCCGTAGCAGCCGATCTTCTCCCATTCTGCAGACATGGCCAATCCATCTTAGTTGGGACTGTTCTAGTTGTGTCTGCAAGGGTTGTGTTTTTAGGCCGTGACGTATCGTCTGTTGGGAGCTTCTGTGCGATACATAGCCGGTTACATTTAGTAATCACGGTTATGGGCTTGTACCGCGGAGCACTCCCATAAAATATAGTGAAAATATGCGATACATCATGTGGTACCACGTGATAGGGGTGACTGTGGATTTTTTCCAATGGTATGGCGGGAAAGAGAGACGTGTGTAAAATGGCGGGAAAGAGAGACGTGTGTAAAATGATGGGAAAAGAGACGTATGTAAAATGGCGGGAAAAAGAGACGTTTGAAAAATGGCGGGAAAGAGAGAGGTGTATAAGAAGACAGGATAAAGAGAGATTGGAGAGGAAAGTGTCCTGTTTGGATTAGCCAGAGTGGCTGGTCTATGTGTTTCAATTTGGAAACTGTTATAAAAATGTGGAAGCCTTTGTAGGCAAAAGTATGATGCTCGTACATCGTGAGAAAACTGAAAGTTCTCTGTGTTTGCCGGTGTGGCAAAGTTATGCATCGTGACTAGAGGAACAACTAGTCGGTTTAAGTCGGTAGTGACCCGACAGTACATGTTTAAAGGACATGTTGAAAATGGGCCGGTTTTGATCTATCTAGAAATGAAGCCTGAATAGAAGTTGTATGCTTATATCTGATTTGTGCATCTAATCACTGACATGTATATTCATCGTATTGTTGTATTAAATGTGCAGAACCGCTGACCAGAGTTACAGACTGTTTCATTGAGTTGGAGTGAGTACACTGGTTACCTTGTGTTTCTAACTCAGTTGTCGGTGTCTGATTAAGTGAGTGACATCAAAAGGTATAACCCCCTATAAACCATAATAGCACTTGAGACATTTGCACTAATGAAAATATGAACTCGGGAAGAGCTAATTATGACATCTGATGTCTAGACCATCTAGAGCCACATCGTGCATCAATCAAACAAACACACACACACACACACACGCAAAGTTTAGCCTTCAAGTAAAAAGCACTAGCTCTTAACACGGGCCATGTCTCTTCTTGTTACTTCAACCATCTTTTAAGCAGGCATCAATTTATGGACATATGTAATTTCCTGACTGTTGTTGTTTTTTTGTCGTCTGAGTACATTCTGATGGATTATTGCTCACGTGTTTGGCACAGAAGTTTCACTTTTATTTCACATAGCCTGGCACAGATAAATGCAATACCTTCACACATCACAAAAGATTTATAACGTGCAATAACGACCAATCAACTCACATGTGAGACAGAAGATAATACATTATTGAGAAGATGAAGTAAGAGATGAAGAAGCCAGAAAACAGAATCAGTATGACCCATCTCCATTTAAGGTCCAGTAGAGTGACGTAGAGGTCCTTCAGGTACTTCACTCGTTTCTTCTGGATGCCTTTGAAGACGAGGTTGCTGCAAAAGTCAAGAAATTAAAGTTACCTGTAAATTTGTCATGTGTTGTCTGTATTACATTTAATTACTCGTATTTATATTTATATCAGTTTCCTTTTAGGAGCTTATGAATCATGAAACCGCCACCCTAGGAGGCCTTCTTGCAGGATGCCTTCCCTGAACCAGTTATGGGCTCTTGTAGTGGTGGTTTTTTTTTTTTTTAAACGTACGCCCGCTATTACTCGAGGCGAGAATCTCCGGTTAGTATATCTAACCTGAGACTGATTTTTTCGTGACTGTCCCTTTTTTCCCTGTACACTGACAGGTGTCCACTCGCCATTCAGGCAGATACTCGCCACCTTCGGATGGCCACTGACTGCTTTGACGGTCGGCGGCTAAGGATCAAAGAAGAAGAAGTCCCGGTCGACGACACTCGTTCAAATGTGCCGTCCGATATTGAACCTGGATCACCCGATCGCCAGCGCAATGTGGTAACCATTACGCCAGCGCGGCTGCCTGCAGTGGTGGTTTCTGCAGCTATTTGTTTAATATGAAGAAGTTGCCAGCCACATACACAAACCTGAAGATAGCCACCTCTTGCCTCATACACAAACCTGATGATAGCCACCTCTTGCCACATACACAAACCTGATGATAGCCACCTCTTGCCACATACACAAACCTGATGATAGCCACCTCTTGCCACATACACAAACCTGATGATAGCCACCTCTTGCCACATATCTGATAAAACAGTCGTCCTTCTTTCTTTGTCTCCTCAAAGATCCCACCCACAGAACATTAAGGGACATGTTTAAAATTATCAGTTGTAATAAAAATCGAGTTTATTAAAGTTTATTATTATTATTCGAGTTTATTAAAGCTTATTTTTTGGTATTATTTATCATAATGGCAAGGTTTTTCAAATCAGTGTAAAATTGGACGACCCAGATATCGCTAGGATGACAACATTAGACAATATATATTGTCATATGACGGATCGAGGACTAGATTGGAACCAGGCCAGGAGGAAGACATCCAATAGGATCGTGTGGCGCTCTCTCTTCCAAATCTCTACACCTCACGATAGAAGAGGAATGACTAAGTAAGTAAGATTTATATTTGTGGAGGTGTTACAGTCAACATTAAAAATATTCAGTTATTTATGAGTCTGTAATATTTATCAGTTATATCATCCGTAAAGATAGACATGATTGTGTTGTCCGCCAAGACAACATCTACTATAAATACAAGCATTCATATATTTTGCTCAGCTCATTTTGATTTTATTTAAAGTATTTAAAAAATAAAGTTCTGCTTCGAAAATGGCATCTCTGTAAATGCATCATCATTATCATCATCATCATTATCATCATCACCACCACCACCACCATCATTATCATTATCATCATCATCATCATCATCACCACCACCACCATCGTCATCATCATCATCATTGTCATCATCATCACCACCATCATAATCATCATAATCATCATCATCATCATCATCATCACAACCACCACCACCATAATTATCATCATCATCATTGTCACGAAGTGGATTTAAGACTAGAGGTTGCCTACCTAAATAGACTAGACCCTAGTGGAAAGAAAGACTAAGAAGATAGATTTCAGAAGAAAATAACAGTGACTGTGGGAGATGAGGCTATTGGCGTCAAGGGTCGAGAACCGAAATTGACTCTCCCTTGCCACTAAGTGACGTAATGTTTTGCGATAACCTCACTACCTCTAGCTACCAAGACTGGGATAAGGTTTAATACTTAACACCACAGACACCACTTACAGACAACATATAGGTTGAAGTAAGTGACTGATCCAGCCGGAAATTTACAATGGATTTTATTTACACCACAGAAAATTCATATAACATACTACAAAAATAGAATAAACATGCGTGTTCATACACCTGGAAAGAACATAACAATTAATTTCAAGTGATTAGGTAAGGTAACCCCACAGTCGCCCTCCCCTCAACCTGTAAGGAAGAAAGGTAAGTAATACAACAACATGTGAAGGAGGATCTCGAACACCAGATCCGTCTTTCTCCTAATCAACCTGATATCGTGTAAACAAACCCTAACTCCTACTGTTCGTCTGTCTGCAGACGTGGTTCTACACAAATGACGTGCCTACACCGCTGCTCCACTATAGGCTAAATATTCTCTGACTATCACAAGGCTAAATATTCTCTGACTATCACAAAGTCCATGACCAGAACCCTTCTATCACCTCCGACACAACTTACAGATGACTTGCTGAGTTCCAATGTTATGTTCAGTGTCTGTCTGACACTCCTAGTTCCTACAGAAACGACTCCTCCACTACTCTCCTTCTCTCTATCGATCTCGTGCAGTAAAGAGGGATGTTAACCCTTTCCCCTCTTCTCCACCTGTTGTAGCTGCTGACTTGCTTGGTAAATTAAACTCGGGACGTGGTCTATTGCTGCTTCCAAATAGACGAATTATTACTTTGCAGTAGCCCGGATACCCTGCTCGTGGGCTCAAGGCTGTCGGGATTATTATGCCCGAAATTCACGACACTTTTTAGGCCCTGCGCCTATGATCAGTGTGTGTTTAACATGAGCGTAACTAGCTCCGAATTTTGGTAAGAACATCTGTTCTTGCTGAAGAAGTCTGTGCTTCCAGCTCCCTGCTCTCTCTTGGGTACAAAACTTTTGCACCAGTGACCACCTTGTCAACTCCGCCCATGCCGGTCCCAAGCCCGGATGAAAAAGGAGGAGGGCGGCCTGCATGGAGGCCGTAAGGAGGCAGCCCCTCCACCATGCAAAGGCACAACAGGCCAATCACCTGTTTGTCTTAAACTATGATTACGAGAAATACAAGAGAGAAAACCGGACTGATTCTAAAGGCGACGAACTGGAACGGACTACGGACTACGACTTATGGAACTTGGAACACAAGAAGTATAAATGGGAAGGAAGAGGAGCTGGTGGAAGAGATGAGGAAAGCAAAACTAGAAATCCTGGCTATAACGGAAACGAAGAAAAAAGGACAAGGAGTCATGGATCTCGATGGCAACACGTTGCTCTACAGTGGTGTACCCATATCTGAAAGAGCTAAAGGGGGCGTGGGTTGCATTGTGGCCCAAAATCAAAAAGATAGTATCAAGGGATGGAACTTTGTCTCGGAGCGCATTATGGTTGTAAAACTAAAAGAAGGAGAAACCATAGTCAACCTGGTCATAGTGTATGGGCCAAATGAGGATGAGAGAGCAGAGGTCAAGGAGGAATTCTTCGAGCTGCTTCAAAGGACAGTGGATGACTGCCTAGATGAAGTTATCATGCTCGGAGATTTTAATGCCAGAGGTGGAAATGACCATGCTAGATGGGGTGGAGTTATCGGAAGATATGGAGAAGATACTCTCAATGACAATGGAAAGCGACTCCTTAGATTCTGCAGTGAGCAGAATCTGATCATTACAAACACAAAGTTCCCTCATAAGCGCATACATGCATACACTAGATGTGAACCAACCAAGAATGAGAAGTCAGTGATCGACTATGCCATTGTTCGGAGAAGCTCATTCAGATATGTCCGAGATGCAAGAGTCTGGAGGGGGCCAGAGATTGGAAGTGATCACTACCTGCTAACAATCAAACGAACAACTGAAAGAGTTGCTCAGCCTAGGAACTGCCCAACA
The DNA here is from genome assembly GCA_024509875.1 of Oreohelix idahoensis. Lineage (NCBI taxonomy): Eukaryota > Metazoa > Mollusca > Gastropoda > Stylommatophora > Oreohelicidae > Oreohelix > Oreohelix idahoensis. The sequence continues at coordinate 121,618 of JAMPIV010012473.1, forward strand.
TCACGCAAGAAACCAAGTAAACGAGCAGGAGAAATGAGCATTAGGACCTACAAGCTGAGAGAGCCAGAAATTAAGACCAGATATCAGGGGCTTATTGCTACAGCAGTGAGCAACACAGAAGAACGACCTGATGACTTGGAAACCCTCTGGAATAAATTCAAGGATATCATAAAGACAGCTGCTGCAGAAGCATGCGGTGAAGTCCGACTTGGGAACCAGAGAAAGAGGACACCTTGGTGGACAGAGGAAGTCAAAGAGAAAATAAGAGAGAAGAAAATGGCATGGAAACAATACTTAGGAGCTAAAAACACAACAGGACAAATGGAAAAATATAGAGAATATGTGACACTCAGAACAGAAGCAAAGAACAAAGTGCTAGCAGCAAAACAGAAGTCCTGGGAAGAATTTGGAGAAAAGCTAGAAAAAGATGCACAAGAAAACCAGAAATTGTTCTATAAGACCCTAAAGAACATGAGGAAGGAAAAACAATGCCCTCTCAAATTTATAAAGGACAAGCAAGGCAAATTGCTTACTGCCCCGAAGGAAGTAATGGAAAGATGGAAAGAATATTTCTCAGAACTCCTGGATGGTGAGCATGGTGAAGCATCAGAAATGATAACCACTAGCACAGAAGAGAAAACCAATGATGGTGAAGATGACATAAAGATGGAAGAACTGAGGGCAGCACTAGAGAAAATCAAGATGGGCAAAGCAGCAGGGCATGATGGTATAACACCAGAAATGGTTAAGTACATGGGAGCATCAGGCGACCTATTACTCTTAAAGGTCCTACAGGCAGCATGGTGCAACAAGACCATACCAAAGGATTGGGAGATTGCCATCATAACACCAATTTTCAAAAAGGGTGACAATCGACAATGTGGAAACCATAGAGGCATATCCCTTCTCAGTGTCCCTGGTAAAATCTACTCTAGAATCCTAGAGCAGAGACTCCGACGCCTAGCTGAGCCACAATTGGATGAGGTCCAGTGCGGATTCCGAGCAAACCGAAGTACTCAAGACCTAATCTTCACACTCAGACAGTTGAGTGAAAAGGCCCTTGAGTATAAGAGTGAGATCCATCTTTGTTTCATAGATCTGGAAAAGGCGTTTGACAGAGTCCCCTGGAGCAAACTTTGGGACTGTTTGGCAAGGAAGAATATTCCAGCACCTCTGATTCATGCTATACAGAGCTTCTACAAGTCTTGCAGAAATTATGTGAGGACAGCAAACCATAAGTCAGAAGAGTTCAGGACCACCACTGGTGTAAGACAAGGTGATATCCTGTCACCTTATCTTTTCATACTCCTCATGGACGATGTCATCAAGGCATGTAAGGAGAGAACAAGAAAGTATTCAGTGGGGTACTGGAAGATGAGACAGGTCTATATTTCGGAGCTGGCATTTGCTGATGATGTTGCCCTGATTGCTAAATCAGAGGCACATCTCCAATCCAACCTGCAAGTCTGGAAGGAAGAGCTGGAGAAGAGAGGGATGGTCATAAGCAGCTCTAAAACAAAATCCATGGTGATATCACGAGAAGAAAGAAAACATCAGATTAAGTTGGGAGAACAGGTCCTGGAGCAGGTCGACCACTTTAAATATCTCGGAGCTATTATAGACCGAAAGGGAGGTATCAAAGAAGAGTTGGCCACTCGAAAAGCAGCGGCTGGGAGACTTTTTCAGGCCATAAATCGTGGATTCCTCAGCAAGAAAGAGGTTGGTAAGAAAACGAAGATGGCTGTATACCGCTCCACCTATGTCCCAGTTTTGACATATGGATGCGAGTCGTGGGCAATGACTACAACCCACAAAAGCCAGATCCAAACCTCAGAAATGAGGTATCTGAGGAAAGTGGTTGAAGTAACAAGAAGAGACATGGTCCGCAACCAGACGATACGTCAAGGCCTGAAATCCCATCCGCTGCAGACCCAAATAGAACAGTCCCAACTAAGATGGTTTGGCCATGTCTGCAGAATGGGAGAAGATCGGCTACCACGACAAGCATGGGAAACAAAGAGCCAGGGATCCAGACCTCCAGGACGACCCAGAGTTCGCTGGGAGGACAACATTAGACAATCTTTGAAGGACCGAGGACTAGAATGGAACCAGGCCAGGAAGAAGACAGCTGATAGAATGGTCTGGCGCTCTCTCTTCCAAACCTCTACACCTCACGGTAGAAGGGGAACGACTAAGTAAGTAAGACCACCTTGTCACCACTCCACTTTCTTTTCTGGCTCTGCCGACTCTTCTTCTCCTGAGAAGACCGGCGAACTTCTAGCCGCTCAAGGACTACTGTAGCCCTAGCTGCCACGCCTGGAAAATATCTGCTGTGGACAAAACAATAACAAATATATATCGCACAACAAATTTCCCATATCCTTAACACTTAACTCCCTTAACTCTCACTCTTCAACACTTAAATCCCAACTCTTCAACCACTTAAGTCTCAAATATCTAACACTTAAGTTTCAAATCTCTAACACTTAAGTTTCAAATCTCTAACACTTAAGTTTCAAATCTTCCATACAGCTCCCATGCTCTAGTTTCGCTTCAGCGATTAGTAAACATGCCTACCCCCACTTTCCCTCAAATACTGTCCTATCGACACTCTAATCTCCAGACTCAGCTTAGGTTAGCCCGTCACAACATTCTAACCACTGAATGAACCTGTTGCCAGTAAATTCCTGGCCCTACTTATTTAACAATGATCGATATGTTTACCTGGCTACCAAAATACAATAGACTTCACCCGAGACAATAATCTCCCGTCTCCATGAATTCATCAGTATAAACATATGTCTATTAAATAAGGGACTAATTAAAAATCCCAACTAGACCCGTAACTGCTGACTTCAAAATGTAGGTTTTACCCACACAGAGAAAAATACACAATTTCCCATGCTCTAACATTTAAAGCCACTCGTTCTATTACCACAGCGTTACACAAATTAGTCCGCTGGTAATTTACACACACTTGAACAATTAAATACACACCAAAACCCTAGCATATTATTCGCTAATATTATAACTCTGATAACAATGTACATTAAAATCTCTAAAGGAACTGAAATCCTATTTTACAATGCATGCCTAGTTATCTCCCCTCTCCTTCCGTTATCAGATTCACCCCACTAAAAAAAAAGGACACGCAGCACGTGCTTAGGTACCCCTCTCCAAATCCTTGAAAATCACAATGAAATTACGTGCATCGTGTCTCAAAATTATAGTATTTAACATCTACCATCTTTAAGCTTTCATTATCTCATAAAAAGAATGAATGCACTCTGATAATAATTTAGATAAGAGGGAACTCATGGCATGTCCGTTACGAACTAAAATTAATTTAATTCCGCGAGCGTGTTTTACGCTGCACCATTTAAAATCACAAATCCAGGAAAAATTAGATCCCCTGTCTTCTGACAAATAACAGTAATATTCCAATTTATACAAACAGCTACTCTGTGGAAACTATCAAATTCCCTACTACCTTTTCACAAATTACCTAATTGCGCTGTCAGTTATATTCACTTAAAAGATTTAGCATTGATGGCTCTACTTCTATGAATTAACTTTACCTCCTAGAAACAACTCTGCAAAAATCTTATAAACTATTAAAGCTTAATTAACTTCATATTTACCAGCACGAATTTCTCTCGAAAGAGCAGTCGGCTCTGTGGCAGTTCCTTCCCAGGCGTAGAAGTTCAAAAAATTCTCCCACTTCTGCCAGGGAATCCCGCTTATTTATTACCCCAGACCACGCTACGCGTGAGTCATAGCTAGGCTTTGTTCTTAAGCGGGTCGATCTATGAACCAACCAACGTGCCAGGAATCGCCCACGGTCATTTCTAAATTTAGAACTTACGGTCAAGCGGAAAATTTCCGTTGCTGACCTGTTTCCACGCGCTTAAAACTCCCCCTCTACCCCCATCTGATTTCACCCTTACTAAAAATTATAGCGCGCTCACTGAGAAGAACCGAAAATGCTCTGCCATTATGTTACACTAGAAAATCTCTACATGAACGAATTATCTTAATGAACCAGCGCGCTGGTGCCAGTCTAAAAGTTAAAACTACCATCTTTTCTAGAAACCGTAATTCTTAATCTACACAAAAAGTCCAAACTCTATTATTATACAAAGAGAAATAAAAAAAACGAATAAGATAAAAAATCCCACCGTAATCTTCCTTAAAAACGTAAAAAAAATGCTAGGAACCGAAACTTGGGGCCTGTTGTAAATGCAATCACATTAACTTCTCACATTACCCCCCTCTTCAAGTTCGTGGTACACGATCTAATTTAATGTGATCTTGTATTTCCAGACTGGCCCCTATACAAGTCTACAGATCTGACTGTCAGTCCTGAAGTCTCATGGTCACGACTGGTTATTTCCGCCTGGCAACTACAACTCCCATGGTTGTCCTGCAACTTTCTTCTTCTACGTTTCCTCCTTCTTCTTCTACCAACTCCCATGCTCCGGTGGAAGAGTTGATCTTTCTTCGGACCTGTGCCATCCAATGGTGGGTCTGAACCTTCCTTGGCTATGTCCGTAAAAAAACTGTCTTGGTCGGCTGCCCTGACCAACTGGCTTTGTGGCTGCCTGACGATGGCGACTACCTTGCTGCATCTCGGCGGGTTTGAGACCGCAGGTATATGGCGATGAAGGTGCGAACTATCTGGTGCTTCCAGCATAAATTCTCCGATCGCTTCACTCCCCTCTGGTTTGCCTAGAGGTTGCGTAGAGATTGCTCCTTTCTCTACTCTCCCACCAGGGGTTCTCACTGGGTTGCGCCTGACCTCAGCGACATCCGTTTCCCCTACTAAGCAGAACGCATTTGGTGGTACGTTTTTGCTTCTTGCCTCTTTGCAAGAGCCGCTTTCTGTTAGCGAGCTAGCAGCGGGATGGGGCCCATCTCCGTTTATAGGCAAACGGTTTCTCAGATCACTGTCCTCCTCCGTCTGAGTAAAGTGCTGGTCGGATGGGGCTCCAGGGCTGGTTGGAAACATATGTTCGCTCGATTCGCTGTCTTCTGCCCTATGAAGATTGCGCTGGTCGTGTACATACGTTCTACCACTCTTGTCAGTATGTTCCTCGCTCTCAGGAGGTAATACCATCGGGGCCTAATTCCCGACGACAACGAAGGTATTTCCAAAATCAAAGGCGTCGCCGCTGTTTGGCCCTTCGGCTTAACAGGGCTGTCAGAGGGATACGCCTCTGCAAAAACCATTCCACTAACCTTGGAGGTATTTAACCTCTCCATCTCAAGGCGTGGCTGGTTGAGCTCTCGTGGGCTCCGTGAATCCGGGACATTCCCTTTTCACTTCTCTGGCCTGTAGTAGGCCCCCTTGCACCAGCAAGGATCGGGACTGGGGGGTTTCCCAAAACTATATATGGGGCCCCCAAGATGAAGTCATAAGCTGGCTGTTCCATTACAGCAGCTTTGATTGTGCCACGCACAAACCTGCTCTCCACCTTAATATTGGCTATCTGCAGACGCTGTGAGGTCCCTCCCCTCAAAACTCCACCAATATCAACCTTTTCCTTAGTCATTTGGCCTGGTTGTACCAAATGTCGGGCGACTATACTCGGGTAAGTAAGCCCGCTGTCAAATAAACAAGTGGTAGCAGTCCCATTCACTACTGCTGGTCCGCTGTTAGAGAAACACTTCTCTGATTTGAAAGGTTCCCAATTGTTCCCTTTTTTCACTCTCACCGCCCTTAAACACGCTGTATGGTGAGTGGGTGGTTTGTTTACACACCGAGAAGTCCAGTGAGAGGTGGTACGGCAATTGCGACAGTACCTGTCATTTTCTCCCCTGTTTCTAGCAGGTTCATGAGACGTTGTCGCCTGTGCTCTGTTATGCGGTTGGGGCCGCAGGTTATGAATGGGATGGGGCTCCTTGCGAGACGGCCCCTGCTGCTGATGAGCAGAAGACGAAAACGACTGCGATGCCGATGCTCCTTGGTCCAGTGCTGGCAGGTCTGGGTGTTTTCGTTTCTGGCCCAGTACTTCGGCCTGTGCCGTCTGGAACCTTTCAGCAAAAAGAATGATCTGGTCCAGCTGCTGGGCGCCCTGCTGTGCCAGATACCTCCTCAAGTCAGGAGACATGTTTGCTTTCACTTGTTCGCACATGACAAGCTCTTCGAGTCCTTCAAAAGTTTTTGCTAGACCCGACAATTCTCTCCAACGAGTGAGATAATTCTTCAGCCTTTCTGCGAAATGGGGAAAACTTTCTCCTTTCTCCGGCTTGCTCTCCCTGAACATAGCTTGGCACTTACGGGGAGTCCACTGAAAGCGTTGTAACAGTGCGTTACGAAGGGCCTCAAAGTTATTTTGTTCATCACTGAGCATCTTACTATAGATGTCGTAGGCCTGGTTTTTCAACGACTGAGATAATTTGAGGCACCACAAACTCTCATCCAACCCGTACGCTTTTGCCATTCGTTCAAATTTTTCCAGGAATATGTCAATTTTCTCATTCCCGTTAGGGAAAGAGTCCATTGGAAAATTCATGGCTGCCATCCGGGGCCCTCCGTTTCCTGAGGTGTCTGTCGCCCCTGCTCCGGGAGAATCTCCGTTAGCCGAACTGCCTTTCGAAGATCGGTACTGCAGTTCCAGTGAACGCAGGGCAAGTTCATGCTGTCTCTCTGCTTCTGTGGCCCTTTCCTTCGCCTCCCTTTCTGCCTTTCTCTCCTCTGCCTGTCGGGCCTTCTCTTCTTTCTCCGCTTCCAATTTACGCAGGTCCATCTCTGCCAGTCGGGCCCTCTCTTCTTTCTCCGCTTCCCTTTTCTCTCTCTCCGTCTGCCGGTCCTGTTCCCTCATAATGTAAGCCCTAGTCTCGGCCTCATTCATCCCCATGCTTTTAGCTGCGTCCTTCCATGCAGTAAGTAGCCTGACCAATTCAGCCATCTTACCTGACAAATCAGCAGTAACTCACAACGAGGGGAAATGACAAAAAGGGAACACGAAAAATTTACTGTTACCTTCTGGGCACTACTCCCTGTGTAACCAATGTCCCAAAACCCAAACTCAGACTAGCACCAATCTGAAGAACTACCTGAAAAAATTTTCATTAAGCAGCTACCTAAAAACCCGAATTTACCTTCCTGTTAAGAAAAATTCAGTTAGCCATCAGTTACCTCTAGTCATCAACTAACTACAGCTACAATCTGACTGCACCCTGTGGAGAAACTTCCTGTGGAAAAAAAACCTATAGCTGGATCAGTTTATATATAGCTCTTGTCTAGGGGATATTATAAAGAAATCTATTTTCCAGACCTTTCCTATAGAAACAATCTATGAATCTTGACACGATCACAGAATTGATCCCAACAAAGATGATCTACCGGACGAACGCCGCCACTTGTCAAGATCACAGAATTGAACGTACCAAAGATGATTCACCGGACGATAGCACCCACTTTGTCACGAAGTGGATTTAAGACTAGAGGTTGCCTACCTAAATAGACTAGACCCTAGTGGAAAGAAAGACTAAGAAGATAGATTTCAGAAGAAAATAACAGTGACTGTGGGAGATGAGGCTATTGGCGTCAAGGGTCGAGAACCGAAATTGACTCTCCCTTGCCACTAAGTGACGTAATGTTTTGCGATAACCTCACTACCTCTAGCTACCAAGACTGGGATAAGGTTTAATACTTAACACCACAGACACCACTTACAGACAACATATAGGTTGAAATAAGTGACTGATCCAGCCGGAAATTTACAATGGATTTTATTTACACCACAGAAAATTCATATAACATACTACAAAAATAGAATAAACATGCGTGTTCATACACCTGGAAAGAACATAACAATTAATTTCAAGTGATTAGGTAAGGTAACCCCACAGTCGCCCTCCCCTCAACCTGTAAGGAAGAAAGGTAAGTAATACAACAACATGTGAAGGAGGATCTCGAACACCAGATCCGTCTTTCTCCTAATCAACCTGATATCGTGTAAACAAACCCTAACTCCTACTGTTCGTCTGTCTGCAGACGTGGTTCTACACAAATGACGTGCCTACACCGCTGCTCCACTATAGGCTAAATATTCTCTGACTATCACAAGGCTAAATATTCTCTGACTATCACAAAGTCCATGACCAGAACCCTTCTATCACCTCCGACACAACTTACAGATGACTTGCTGAGTTCCAATGTTATGTTCAGTGTCTGTCTGACACTCCTAGTTCCTACAGAAACGACTCCTCCACTACTCTCCTTCTCTCTATCGATCTCGTGCAGTAAAGAGGGATGTTAACCCTTTCCCCTCTTCTCCACCTGTTGTAGCTGCTGACTTGCTTGGTAAATTAAACTCGGGACGTGGTCTATTGCTGCTTCCAAATAGACGAATTATTACTTTGCAGTAGCCCGGATACCCTGCTCGTGGGCTCAAGGCTGTCGGGATTATTATGCCCGAAATTCACGACACTTTTTAGGCCCTGCGCCTATGATCAGTGTGTGTTTAACATGAGCGTAACTAGCTCCGAATTTTGGTAAGAACATCTGTTCTTGCTGAAGAAGTCTGTGCTTCCAGCTCCCTGCTCTCTCTTGGGTACAAAACTTTTGCACCAGTGACCACCTTGTCACCACTCCACTTTCTTTTCTGGCTCTGCCGACTCTTCTTCTCCTGAGAAGACCGGCGAACTTCTAGCCGCTCAAGGACTACTGTAGCCCTAGCTGCCACGCCTGGAAAATATCTGCTGTGGACAAAACAATAACAAATATATATCGCACAACAAATTTCCCATATCCTTAACACTTAACTCCCTTAACTCTCACTCTTCAACACTTAAATCCCAACTCTTCAACCACTTAAGTCTCAAATATCTAACACTTAAGTTTCAAATCTCTAACACTTAAGTTTCAAATCTCTAACACTTAAGTTTCAAATCTTCCATACAGCTCCCATGCTCTAGTTTCGCTTCAGCGATTAGTAAACATGCCTACCCCCACTTTCCCTCAAATACTGTCCTATCGACACTCTAATCTCCAGACTCAGCTTAGGTTAGCCCGTCACAACATTCTAACCACTGAATGAACCTGTTGCCAGTAAATTCCTGGCCCTACTTATTTAACAATGATCGATATGTTTACCTGGCTACCAAAATACAATAGACTTCACCCGAGACAATAATCTCCCGTCTCCATGAATTCATCAGTATAAACATATGTCTATTAAATAAGGGACTAATTAAAAATCCCAACTAGACCCGTAACTGCTGACTTCAAAATGTAGGTTTTACCCACACAGAGAAAAATACACAATTTCCCATGCTCTAACATTTAAAGCCACTCGTTCTATTACCACAGCGTTACACAAATTAGTCCGCTGGTAATTTACACACACTTGAACAATTAAATACACACCAAAACCCTAGCATATTATTCGCTAATATTATAACTCTGATAACAATGTACATTAAAATCTCTAAAGGAACTGAAATCCTATTTTACAATGCATGCCTAGTTATCTCCCCTCTCCTTCCGTTATCAGATTCACCCCACTAAAAAAAAAGGACACGCAGCACGTGCTTAGGTACCCCTCTCCAAATCCTTGAAAATCACAATGAAATTACGTGCATCGTGTCTCAAAATTATAGTATTTAACATCTACCATCTTTAAGCTTTCATTATCTCATAAAAAGAATGAATGCACTCTGATAATAATTTAGATAAGAGGGAACTCATGGCATGTCCGTTACGAACTAAAATTAATTTAATTCCGCGAGCGTGTTTTACGCTGCACCATTTAAAATCACAAATCCAGGAAAAATTAGATCCCCTGTCTTCTGACAAATAACAGTAATATTCCAATTTATACAAACAGCTACTCTGAGGAAACTATCAAATTCCCTACTACCTTTTCACAAATTACCTAATTGCGCTGTCAGTTATATTCACTTAAAAGATTTAGCATTGATGGCTCTACTTCTATGAATTAACTTTACCTCCTAGAAACAACTCTGCAAAAATCTTATAAACTATTAAAGCTTAATTAACTTCATATTTACCAGCACGAATTTCTCTCGAAAGAGCAGTCGGCTCTGTGGCAGTTCCTTCCCAAGGCGTAGAAGTTCAAAAAATTCTCCCACTTCTGCCAGGGAATCCCGCTTATTTATTACCCCAGACCACGCTACGCGTGAGTCATAGCTAGGCTTTGTTCTTAAGCGGGTCGATCTATGAACCAACCAACGTGCCAGGAATCGCCCACGGTCATTTCTAAATTTAGAACTTACGGTCAAGCGGAAAATTTCCGTTGCTGACCTGTTTCCACGCGCTTAAAACTCCCCCTCTACCCCCATCTGATTTCACCCTTACTAAAAATTATAGCGCGCTCACTGAGAAGAACCGAAAATGCTCTGCCATTATGTTACACTAGAAAATCTCTACATGAACGAATTATCTTAATGAACCAGCGCGCTGGTGCCAGTCTAAAAGTTAAAACTACCATCTTTTCTAGAAACCGTAATTCTTAATCTACACAAAAAGTCCAAACTCTATTATTATACAAAGAGAAATAAAAAAAAACGAATAAGATAAAAAATCCCACCGTAATCTTCCTTAAAAACGTAAAAAAAATGCTAGGAACCGAAACTTGGGGCCTGTTGTAAATGCAATCACATTAACTTCTCACAATCATCATCATCATCATAATCGTCATTATCATCACCATCATCACCATCATCATCATCATCATCATCATCATCATCATCATCATCATCATCATCATCATCATCATCATCATCATCATCATCATCATCATCATCATCATCATCATCATCATCACCACCATCATAATCATCATCATCACCATCATCACCACCACCATCGTCATCATCACTATCATCATCATCATTATCATCATCACCACCATCATCATCATCGTCATCACCATCATCATAATCATCATCATCACCACCATCATAATCATCATTATCATCATCATCATCTTCATCATCATTATCATCACCATCATCATAATCATCATCATCAACATCAACATCATCATAATCATCGTCATCATCACCACCATAATAATAATAATCATCTTCATCATCATCATCACTACCATCATAATCATCATCATCATCATCACCATCATCATCATCATCATCACCACCATCATCGTCATATTCATCATCATCATAATCATCATCATCACCACCATCATAATCATCATTATTATCATCATCATCATCATTGTCATGGTCAATATTATCATTATCATCTTGTACATTTTTTTAACAGTTCATTATGCCCTGTACTTTATTTTCCTTATTTTAATTAAGTTAAGACCACACTGTTTTTGTTTTACATTAAAAAAAATAGTTACTAGGTCTATTAAAATCGCCTAGGTCAGTGAAGATCAGAATTTCATACATTAAAACACCATGAAAGGGAGCTATATGCAAAGCATCTGCTCTCTGCCATGACTGGAACACAGAGAGATTGTGAGTGTCAACGGTTTGAAACGCTACAAATATATAAACCACACGTGAGCCTTACTAAAAGTGTTTAATAGGGGTCGGAGTGTCTAACACGTATGTCGTCAGCTTCTAATTCCGAAGGTACTGGGTTCGCTCCTAGTCTTCTTTGATCCTTAGCCGCCGACCGTCAAAGCAGTCAGTGGCCATCACGCCAGGTGGCCTCTTGTAGGGCAACAACAAATTGATTCCACTTTGCTCGGTCGGTGGCCATCCTTCGTACAGTACCCCAACTCTGGTTCATTCCCTGCATCTCAGCCTCCACAGTTCTCCGCCAAGTTGTTTTTGGTCGGCCTCTCTTTCGTTTTCCTTCAGGGGTCCATAGCATAGCTGTTCTTGTGATGGCATCGGGGTCTCTTCTGAGGACATGGCCAACCCAGCTCCAGCGTCTGCCAGCTATGATGGTGTGCATGTCCTCTTGCTTGCTCCGAGTAAGCAGATCTTGGTTGGTGATGGTATTCGGCCAAAAAGATTCGGTGAATTTTTCTTAGGCATGTTGTGTGAAAAGATGACAATTTCGACATTTCCTTCTCTGTAACTCTCCAGCATTACGCACCATAGAGAAGCACAGAAAGCACACAGCTCTGATATAATCTTAATTTTGTCCTTGTGCTGTACTGAGAGGACTTCCAGATGTTGTTTAGACTAAAAAAGGCGGTTCTTGCTTTGTTCATTCTGTTGTTGATGTCTTTGCTTGCTCCGCCGTCTGATGTTACTATGCATCCTAGGTATGTGAAGGTGTCTGTCTGTTCCAGTTGCTGATTCCTTACTGATATGGACTCAGGGCTGCTCACATTGAGCGTCATGACCACTGACTTCTTTAGATTGATGTTCAAGCCCACCTGCTGGCTATATTTATTAAGTCTATCCGTTTTTTCCTGGATGTTTTGATGTGAATGTGCTAGCAGGGCAATGTCATCTGCATATTCTAGATCTTCTAATGTAGAAAATGTAGTCCATCTTATTCCTCTTGGACTGCCCTCTGTTGTCTGGCGCATCACCCAGTCTATGACTGTTAAAAATAGAGTGGTTGATAAGGGGCATCCCTGTCGTACTCCTGTCTTCAGCTCAAAGGTTAGGTTGCTCTGCCCAACGCTACACGTAAAGTTGGCATAGAGGCTTTTTATGATTGACACTATGCAGCTTGGAATTCCATACGCCCTAAGTATTTTCCATAAACTGTCCCTATGTATACTATAAAAAGCCTTTTCAAAATCAACGAAATTAATGTACAGCTATCTTTGTCATTCTGAGCACTACTCTATAATGTTACTTACTTACTTAGTCGTTCCCCTTCTACCGTGAGGTGTAGAGGTTCTCTATAATGTTCATGAGTGTAAATATATGATCTACACATCTTCTGTTGTTTCTAAATCCTGCTTGTTCTTTCCTCAGTTTGTGGTCTACTGCTTTTGAAATTCTCTGTATAATTATCCTGCCTAGTATTTTGCTGGGAACTGAGAGAAGAGTAATTCCTCTCCAATTATTGCAGTCTACAAGATCTCTCTTCTTGGGCAATTTGACAATTATTCCTTTGTTCCACTCCCCGCTCCTAGTACTGGGAATATAATTGAAGGACATTTTGTTTTTCAGAACCAATGGTTCTCAATTACGTCATACTCTTCCCCCCCCCCCCCCGATCTCTTGGGTAGTGAGATTGCCTGCCTAGCCTTCTCGAAAACGGGCTAAAAAATAGGAAGTCCCGTGGGCAAGTTGCGCACGTTAAAAATCCCTCGACAGTTGGAAATCGTCAAGAGTAGGTCACATGGCCGCTGTCTTGGCAAAATTTAAAAATTAGGAAACCTACCCACCACGACAATATTTATAGAATGTGTGATTCCTTGATTCCTGTATACACAAACTAAGATCCTCACCAACGCTATGGAGTTCGTACACTGTTGTTGCGCACATATTTTTTGGCGCAGGATTACGCATACCATGTAAAATGTGTTAATTGTCTGATGAAGATATATTCATCTTTGAATGCATGTTTTGGTCTTGAGGGACGAAACTCAGATTGGGTAATAAGTAGTCATTCTGTGAGTTATCGCTCTTTGTAGCGTTCTTAAAAATAGAACTCGGCGGAGGAATTTAGACTTACTTGAATCTATTCTGTGTTTGGTTAGGAATAGATTGTTCTTGCTTCAGAATGTCTATGGTCCGAATCTATGTGTAGTGCTTGTCTATGTAGGACGAGTATGTCTTATATCTTGATATCTTAGTATGTTTAAGTGGAACTATTTGTTCTTGTACTGTACTGAAGGGGGTCAGGTGTTTTCGGCGGATGAAGAGAGGTGATGGGGTTCTTCGGTTGTCTAGGCCTAGGGCAGGAAGTCATGTCGGAGAGATGCCCAAGAGTTTGTGATCTCTTTAAGTTATTCTGGGGACGAAGATAGTTTCTTCCAGGATCGTTTAGTCCATGAGTTCCCCAGTTGTGATTCTATAACGCCGGGAGAGCGTTTTTGTGCTTGCTAGTGTATTTCTTATGTCCAGGTAAAAAAACGTACTTTTGCTGACTTCGTTCATTCCTAGGCTTAAGATGGGCAGACGTTTACATGAACTTACCTATGAATATGTCGGGACGACATATTCTCTAGCAGCACTAAATATGTTTATATGCAGCAACTATGAGGACAGAATATGCTGATCCTTGTAGAATCATTTATTGTTGATGAACAAAGCTTCGATTGAAGATTTGGCTATACACCCGTATAGTGAGTGATGCTCAACCGGGAACCAGCAGCCATTGTGGAATTCGATTGATTTTGGAATTCTACTTATTGTAAATCATTAGCAGAGAATGGGAAAACTTCCTTATTATCAGGTGATGATTGAGAGATCACTATTATAAAGAAATTAACATTATCTTCACAGAGATTTGGTGTAATTTACCTAAAGGAATCTTCGCTAGAAAGAGATCCTGTTTAGGAGTCAAGTTTGAACAGTATTGCTTAATTGACATGCTCGGTCAGTAAGGTCTACTGACTGTATTTATAAACTATGGAAATCTTGGTGTTTACAGATGTTCCATTACCAGATTATTCTTCATGAATGCTAATTTAGGACGGTAGTCCATTGATCAATATTATGCTTATATCAACGTGGTAGGCCAGTTTCCTGGGTCCAGCCTTCGCAGTCTACAAAGTGGAAGTCACCTAGTGTTTCAAGAACATTTATTTTGGCCAAATGTGACACACATCAACACCTATAGGACAACTATCCAGTCGATGTCAGCTTGACCTGTTATGACAAGTGAAACTGTATCTAGGTCACCGCTGTTGACATTTTGCTCGGTACAGGCATTATTTCATATAACAGACAGCGTAACACAACAAGTTGTTTACAAGTGAACATTACAGCATTACACAGAACATTGGCAAGCAAGTTAACTGTGTTAGCAGAAGTATTGAACTTAGAAGCCTATTTTCATCGATGGACCTTCTTATGTTCTGCTATTGTGTTGAACTTTAATATTTAAGAACGGAGTAATAAAATAAATCAAAGATTGAAATTGATTAAAAGTGGCAGTTAGTTGAATTAAAAAGCTGTACCATTTATACTGAGCATACTTTACAACACATTCCAACCACAACACATTTAATTAATTAATGTATGCATTTATGCTATTGATGTTTACATGTTATTTGTATATATGTATTTATGTTTAATGTTTGCATATTATTTGTGTGTCTAATATAAGATTTCCCAAGTTACATAGGGCTTATATTAGCGTTCTATAGGGAGCAATTTTCTTGATTGGAAATTTGCTGGCAACATCTGGTGCTATTTTTTTGTTAGTTGTGATGAGGTGTTCTTTTCTTCGTTGTTTTTGTTAATAATTTTGTGTTCCTTAGTTTGTTTTGGTTTGTTTGAATTTGTTGGTCTACCCTTTGCTATTTTTAAGTTTTATACACAATTTATGTTCATACACTGTGGCGTTATTTGTCTTGTTCATTCTATTGCAGATATCATCACAGATTCTGTGATCATTTTTCTTTGATTTTTCCTATTTAATTTATTTGATTTCTGCAAATGTTTCCTGTTCTCTTGTATAATTGTTTTGTTGTGTTCTTGATCGACATACACTATTTAAAATATATTTGATCATATGAATTTATAAGAAAAAGTCAACTGATGATTTTTAGTACTTGGTTGGTACACAGTTGATTATACAAGACCTTACTAAAGGCTTGTTTCCCCACATAGTTTGGGATAAGGAGCTGATTGATCAAATTATTAGGAGCTTGTGTTTACATTACTTTGGAATATAGATTACATTTTTGTGTCAACTGATTGCTATCATTGTTAGACATCATGTCTACATTGGAACACTTTATTGAGTTAGAGAAATCTCTAGGCAAGACTGGAGATAAGTTGGAGGAGTATGCTACCAGTCAATATGATAAAGCACTTAAAGCTGAGGAAATGAAACAAAAAAGTGAGGAAATGAAACAAAAAAGTGAGGAAATGAAACAAAAAAGTGCGGATAGAAAAATGGAAATAGAATTTGAACAAAAGAAACTGCAGATGCAGGTTGAGGAAAGGAGATTCCAAATGGAATTGGAAAAACAAAACAAAGAAGCTGATGCTGAGCAGAGAAGATTAGACAGAGAAGCTGAACAAAAGAGATTAGACAAAGAAGCTGAAGCTGAGGAGAAAAGAGCAATAAGAGAACATGAACATCAAAAAGAACTTTTAGCATTTGAGTTAGAAAAGTTGAAATTGACAAATATGAGTAATGTCAATCAGTCATCTAGTGGTAAACCCTTTACTTACAAGGTCAAGGTACCAGCGTTCAATTCTGCCAGTGATGATATAACATTCTGGCTTGATAGATTTGAACGAGCTTGTCGAGCTCATAATGTGGAGAAATCACAATATGCAAATCAGTTGTCTGAGAATTTAAAAGGTGTTTCTCTGACGAGTTTAAGTTTGGTTGAAGAAACTGACAAGGATAATTATGAGGTTATTAGGGCAGCCTTGATAAAGAAATACCAGTTATCTGAGGAAGGTTACCGTATTTTGTTTAAAAGAATGGTACCTGAATCAGGGGTAGAATTCTCAGAATTCATGGCAAGGACACGTCTTACATTTAATCGTTGGATTGAACTGTCCAAAACAGAAAAGACTTATGAAGCACTTATGGATTTATTGCTCTGGGTCAAGATTATGTCAAGCATTAGTAAACCATTCCTTGAATTCCTACATGAGCGGAAACCTAAAACACTAAAAGAAATGGAAGAATATTGTACCCAATACGTCACTGCACACCCAGATGTAGCTATTAGCAATACTAAGGTTAAGGAAGGTATGCCAGTTGCATCAGCAACACCATACAACCCTAATTACTGACACAAATTCCAAGGACCTCAAAACAGGTTGAATAAAAAGGGTAACCATAACAGTTATCAGAACCAAGGTAACCAATCATTTCAGGGTTCTTCTTCGAATATCTGGAGACGAGCCGACAGCCCTCGATTCAGGGGTAGTCATAATTATAGGAACTTCCGCAAAGGAAGTCATTATAGAAACTATCCTAGTTTTCCATCATGGAGACAACAAGATCATAATTACAGAGATACTCATTATAATGAATATGATAATAGTAACCAGGGGAATTATGACTCAAACCCAAATAGGGGTTACAATAGAGGAAACAATAATAATTACAGGGGTAATAATAACAGAGGTAGACCCCAACATAAAAAACAAAAATCTCATTATCATGCAAACTCTGCACAGCAAGAGTCCCATGATGCCTATAAACAAAATAAAGATAATGATGACTCTAACAATATGGCATGTGCCGCTTTCGATTTTGGGAGAGCATCTCAGTGCCCCCAATGCAAAACATTATTCGAACCAACTACGGTGTCCACTTTAATTTGTGGCCATCCTCTTCCCGCTCTTCCCTCGTCAATCGCGCATGATGGAAGAGGTTCTCTTGTCTTACACAAAGGTTTAGTAAATGACAATCCAGTTTCATTGCTATTTGATTCTGGATGCACCACAATTGGTGTTAGGCAGTCACTCATAGATCCTTCTCGTGCTACAGGCAAAGTAGTCAAATGTGTAACATTTGGCGGCACCATAGAGAAATACTCTACTGCTATCATTAGGATCGCTACTCCTTTCTTTACAGGAGATGTACACGCATGTCTTCTGCCGAATCCGATCGCTGATCTTATCATCGGTCGTATTCACGGAGTCAAAGAATGCACTCCACAACAAATTTCCGTTTGGGAAAAACAAAATATTCAAACCGCTAATGCTGTAGTCACTAGAGCGCAAGCTCTCAATATGCCCGAAACTTCATCTATTGAAGATAATGAAGTGCATAACCAAGATGATCCCTTGGTGATTTCGCGTGACTCATTTATAAAGCAACAAGAAGAGGATCCGACTCTAAAGAAATTCTTCACTCTTGCAACAAAAGGTGATCCGAATAAAGATTCAAAGAGTAAATCTTGGATTACAAATGAAGAATGGCGTACTTGTACGTATGGTGCAAGACTCCAACAAGTCAAGTCATTCTCAGATTCTTGTCCCCAAGAATTTGAGAGTTAAAATATTACAACACGCACACGACTGTCAGTGTGCTGGACATATGGGTTTTTTCCGTACAAAGTCAAGAGTTCTTGCGGCTTTCTTTTGGCCTTTTGTGAACAAGGACATACGGATCTATTGTCGATCTTGTAAAATATGTCAAGAAGTCAAATTCAAAGGTCCACGCCATGCTGCACCTATTCAGGCTGCAGACATTCCTATTAGACCATTTCAGAAAATGGCGATAGACATCATTGGTCCATTTAAGATCAAATCTGCTAGAGGACATCAGTTTATCTTAACGTGTGTGGACATGTGCACACGTTGGCCAGAGGCTATCCCTCTGAAGAGCATTACTACTGCTGACATTGCAGATGCTCTTTGGCTTATATTTTCTCGTCTGGGATTTCCCGGAGAAATATTATCAGATCATGGCACCCAACTAATATCGGATACCATGTCTCAAGTAATGTCTACTCTCCAGATAGAGAGATCTTTGAGCAGTATCTATCACCCAATGTCGAATGGGATGGTAGAACGCCTTAATAGAACACTCAAAAACTTACTACAGAAGATAACTGAGGATCATCCTTAAGATTGGGATAGGGTTTTACCCGCGGCCCTCTTCGCTTAAAGAGATTTTCCCAATGAACATACAGGATTTTCTCCCTTTGAACTTGTCTTTGGCGCGCGACCGCGTGGCCCTATGTCTTTGCTTCATGATCTCATAACCGCTGATAATATTACCGATGACACAAAATCTTCTTACGAATATGTCATCGCGCTAAGACAAAAGATTATCGAAGCATGCAAATTGGCAACTTCTTCTTCTGAGTTTGCTAAGGAGAAAGCAAGACAATTTGCCAATAAGAAAAGAACCTTACGACAACTTTGTCCTGGTGACAAAGCATTTGTTTTGCTACCTTGTAGGGAAAACAGACTACTTATTTCTTGGAAAGGTCCGTACGATATAATCTCGAAAATTTCCGATGTTGACTACATTGTCGATATTGATGGGAAGCATAAAACCTTCCACATCAATATGCTTACGGAATTCCATGAACGTCCGGATTATTTACAGCCTATTTTCCAGGCAACGGACGATTCACCTGTCCAACATGGTCATTACTCATCACTGTCTGTAATACAGGATGAGGAAACAAGTTTTTCGGATGTTAATCTTCCGCTTCCGATGATTCCACTTCATTCTAGTGAATCATGGAAAAATGTTACTGTTTCTCCCGATTTATCTCTAGGAGAACAGCGACAAGTTTCGTCTATGTTACAAACATTTCAGGATGTCCTTACTGACATTCCTGGACAAACTCATGTCATTGAACATGACATTATTCTAACTGACCATAATCCTATTAGAGTCAGACCTTATCCTATTCCTATACATTTTCAAGCACAGGTTGAAAAGGAGTTGGATGAGATGATAGATTTAAAAATAATTGAACCATCCACTTCTGTATTCTTCGCCGATGGTTATTGTCCGTAAAAAAGACAATAACATACGTCTTTGCGTTGACTATCGCAAATTGAATCAAGTCACGAAGTTTGATGATGAACCTATGCCTTTACTAGAAGAGCTACTTACTATGCTTTCTAAATCGCATTTTTTCACTAAACTAGATTTGTCTAAAGGATATTGGGAAGTTCCTCTATCTGAACGCGCCAAACCTTTTACTGCTTTTTCTACACCTAAAGGCCCTTTTCAATGGAATTTTATGCCTTTCGGCCTTATGAACGCACCAGCTACATTCGTACGCATGATGCGTAGAATTCTATCCTATCGGTCAGATGTCATTGCGTACATAGATGACATCTGTCTTTTCAGCGATACATGGGAAGATCACTATTCAGGGTTAGTTGAATTGCTATCAACTCTACGCGAGTATAACCTGACAGCGAAACCATCTAAAGCCTGCATTGGTTTTAGTGAAATTTCTTTTTTAGGTCACCGGGTCGGCCATGGTTTCCTAAAAACAGAGGACCATAATACAAGTAAAATACTTAACATTTCTATTCCTAAGACTAAAAAGCAAGTGCGAAGTCTCTTAGGTCTTATACAATTCTATGGACGATTCATTCCGAATCTGTCCTCAATCATGGCACCTCTTTCCACCTTGCTAAAGAAAGAGTCTCCTAATATAGTCCATTGGACTCAAGAATGTCAATCCTCTTTGGATAAGATTAAAACTATGTTTTCTACTGCACCTATTTTAGTGTTGCCTACTAAAGATAAGACATTTGTTCTTCGTAGTGACGCTTCATCCACTGGGATTGGAGCGGCACTAATGCAAGATTACTCTGGAACTCTGCATCCTGTAATGTATATTTCCAGAAAGCTTAATGCTGCAGAAAGGAATTATTCGGTTTTAGACCGTGAACTGTTGGCTATGGTATGGTCAATTCTCAATTTACAAAGATTCCTTCTAGGCGCACATTTTATAGTACAAACCGATCAGAAAGCTCTTACAGCTATCCAGAGTAAAAATTTGAAGAGTTCGAGGTCTACTCGATATGCAATTGCTCTTCAACCTTTTCATTTTTCGGTACGAGCTATCCGTGGATCAGATAATGTGATGGCAGACATTCTGTCTAGATGCCCACATGATTCCACTTAGCTGTTGAGTACTGGACGTCTTAACACTTCCAACTCGACAACAGATTTTTCTTTTCTATATCAAAATAGATACACATTGTAATTCGTAATGATACTACGTTCATTGATATATAGTCACCATTACTCGTTGATGATTTTTCTTTTTGTCAATCATGTACTTGGAATGCTTAAACTTAAATTGTTATATGCATTATATCATTGTATAGTAGTATGCG